>CAUYQV010182806.1:0-13364 GCA_963574575.1 Galagoides demidoff
AGACTGAACATGTAAGTGTTGGGTAAGTTAGGAAAGCAGGATGTCTATTTGCAGGAGAGGAAGTTATGCAGTCTTATGGTCAGCTATGTCTGGATATAGATGGAGGCCGTTAGCACAGTGTGCTATAGTATTCTCATTAACCCTTACAAGTACGGAGGGTGCTCTGTTTCCGCACAGATAGTGTCGTGTGAGCTGTGCACTGCTGTGAGGCAAGAGCCATGAGTTTGGGGCCGAGATTTTCAGTTAAAATGTTCCTAACCATGTTTGTTGGTCTTCTCCCCTTCTGTGCTTCTCACAGTCAGTTGTCGAGACTGACACACAATTCAAAGAATTTTTGCCGTGTTTTCATCGGTTGTGACACTTTTTCTCTCCTCATAAAACTATTTAATGCATTTGCACACCGCTGTTTTCTCCATAGCATTATCCCCATAAATCTGGACTAACATGTCCCTGATTTCACTTCCACTCTTTCCAAGTTTAACAAGAAATTTATGAAAGTTTGTTCATTGCTCTAATTCAAGCTCTGACATTCTCATGACGGCACACAAAAACCACGTAACTGTAATGAATGTCACTCAGTGAGACACCATTACATGTTGACACGAACACAGCTGTGACCCACTGATAAAGGTCACCATATAAGGTTCTGAAACCTGGCAGAGTTGTTTGTACAGTGCTACCAAATAAGTGCCTGGTGTCAAGTTCACTGACTTGTCAACCTTGTGTGCTCACCCTCCTTTGCTATTGTCACGTGCAGTGGAGTTTCATTGTATTGTTTCAGGACCAGCAAATCTAAACCAACAGACTGTCACCAAAGATGACAGGGGAAGGAATTTTATTAGCCAGCGAGACCTCAGCAAGCCATCAGCCTTAAAGCCCTGGGCCCCCTGAGCCATCCCTGCAAAGTTCTATAGTATTCTGGCAAGACATATACAGAGTTACAGTTACACATGTTAGGTCATGGGAGAACTTTCAGCTAGTAGGCAGAAAAAAATCATAAAAAGCTCATGATTGTATTTCTCAAGAAACCAGAGTGATGATTATTTGTTACATCATCTCTTTCAAGGTTATTTCTGTCCAGCGTATCTCTTAAAGTTCTTTTTATCTTTGGAGGCTGATTTTGCACTCGTAGCACCAGAAAGTCTAAGATTTATTTTTCCTTCCTCAGTAGTAATAGTATTAATTTGCATATCCCTGATAACTAATGAGGTTGAGCTTCTTTTCCTGTGCTTCATTACAATTTGTGTATTTTACTTTGTCAACCGTGTGTTCAAATGTTTTTAAGTAAACTTTTAATTTTGCAGTAATAGATTTACACAAAGTCATGAACACAGTCCACCGTGTTCTCATAAACACCCCATCCAGTTTCTTCCATCAAGAACATTCTATGTTAGTGTGGTGCCTCTGTTGATTGGACCAGATTGGTAGATACGTTACTATTAACTAAAGTTCATACTTCATTTTCTTACTTTTTTTGCCTTATGTACCTTTTCTACCCCAGGATCAATACAGGTGACACTTTATTAATATAATACGTACATTCTATTTAGTAGTAAGGTCTTGGTAGGCTACTCTCGGCTGTGACGATTTCTCAGAATTTTCTTGTTTTTGATGACTTGGCACTTTTGAGTAGCGGTGGTCAGCGACTGTTTAGAATGTTACACTACTGGGATTTATCTAATGTGTTTCTTAAAATTAGCTTGAGGTGATAGTTTTTAGAGAGGAGGAACATAGACTCTTTTTTTTTTTTTTTTTTGGCTGGGGCTGGGTTTGAACCCGCCACTTCCAGCAGGCATATGGGGTCAATGCCTTACTCCTTTCAGCCACAGGAGCTGACCAGGGCAGACTCATTTTTATTACATCATATCAAGAATATGCAAATCAATGTGCCTCACTGTTGATCACTTGGCTGAGGTAGTCCGGTTTCTCCATTATGAAATTCCTCCATCCTCTTTTCTTTGAAAGGAGGTCCCCATGGGTGGCCCACACTTAAGGAGAAGGGACAGTGTTTTACTTTGTTGGAGGCAGAACATTTACATAAAATATTTGGAATTCTTCTGCAGGGGAGGTCACCCCTTCCTCTACCACTCATTTATTCAGCCATTTATTAAGATCAGTAGGGATGCAAGAACATTTATTTGATAGTTGTGTTGTAACCCAATACCACTTTAACTTGTTGTTCACATCATCCCCTCCTTGGCCACTGAGAACTCTTTGAGTTGACGCCCGTGTCCCTTTGACATATGTTCCCAACATAGCTCCCACCCCCTCACCCATTAGGACTCTTTACCTCTGGCGTTATAAGATACACCAGGCCTACATGACACAACTTCTGCCTGGTCCTGTACTTAGTATTTCTCCAAACATCCTTGGATCCTTTGACTGAAGAATGGTATTAGAAACCAAGGTTTGGGCATAACTGTTGGTACCACAGTGTCCCTGGGTTAGGATTCACCAAGCTGATAGAGCATGAAAATGTGTGTGTATATTAAACCGTGTATGTGTGTTTGTGTATCATCTGTCTATACATACTTCTCTGTGTGCTAAACAGGAATTCATACTGAGGTCTCCAACTCAAATTCATCGTCATACAGATCATCCTAGCCTCTTCCTCTTGATTTTGGAAACATCTCATTCAATCAGTGAGAAATGTAGCTCCTACCTTCTGCTATCCATTTACTTAATTGTTCTATTCCAGTCTACATGTATAGCAGCTGCAGAACTGATAACCCAGACTCCCTGGGGAAACAATTTTATCAACCAGAGTACAGTGCTTATGTGTAATTTCTTTTGTCCTTAGTTTTCTGGGACTCCAATTACATGTATGTTAGACCATTTTATGTTATTGTATTTAATACGTCATCTCTCTCATAGCATCACTTTCCTTTCCATAATTCAATCTGTCTTGTTTCTGATCTATACTTTGTGTTAAAACCTCTCCTTTTTTTTGCCATCCATCATGTTATTAAATAAACATATTGAATTTACAGTCTAATCACATGTTATTTTATTGTTCAGTTCCATAATTCTTCTTTTTTTTTATAGTTCTATCATGGTATTTTCTCTTTTCCTCTGGTTTTTAAAATACATTTCTATAGTTGATTTTTATTTCCTTCTTTTATAACGTCAATATTTAAATTACTTCACAGGCATTTTTTTTTCTCTTGTATTTTTTGTTTTACTTATGTTTATGTTATCCTTTTTGGCAAACCTTTTCAAATTTTATTGACTATTATGCATTATTTATAAAAAGTGCATATAGTTTTAGAGTAGAGTATTTTATTTCTTCCAGAGTGACACAATTCCTTCCTCCCTCCCTCCCTCCCTTCCTTCCTCCCTCCCTCCCTCCCTCCCTCCCTTCCTTCCTTCCTTCCTTCCTTCCTTCCTTCCTTCTTTCATTCTTCTTTCTTTCTTTCTTTTCTCTCTCTCTCTCTTTTTTGTTTCCTGGGAGGCAGATAACAGTACAAGCATATCCCTTTGATCTAAGCTTTATTAGGAAATTATTGGTCTGATTTTTCCCTTAATCCTAGTCCAAAAATCTTTTGGAATCTTAGAAAAAATCTGCACTAATTACAAAGGTATTCTGCAGTGCCCAAAAGTTTATACTTTGCCTCCCCAATAGCACCTGGTTTCTGCTTAGCTCTGGTTTCAACTATTGGTTGTAGCATTTTAGTTCTTGGTATCTCGTGTGACCCATAGACAGCTTGGTGTCAGCAGGTGTCTTTGAGAGGAAACTGTATCCAGAGCAGATACTCCTGTGTTTCTCACCCCTAGACACATTCCTGTAAGTTCTGATCACAGAGTGGTTCAGCATTTCCACTTTTTCTCTGCATTGAGTGATGGTGCAGCAAGTCCCAGGCCCCTGGTTTCTGTAGAGGCTCATTCCCAGCTTACAAATTAGAAAATACCATGAGGGGAGATCCCCGAAGTAAAGGCAGTGTCCATCGCAGGGGCTTCCTGCCTCAGCAGCTGGGGCCGCTGGGATTCCCGCTGTCTTCCCTGTTCTCCAAGGTCTGAAACAGTTACTTTGCTTCTTCCTTCCAGCTTTGAGAGTCATGTTCAGAAGGAAGTTTAGGCTGATAGAGGCTTCCCTGTCAGAGACAGAAGTGAAAGTTGGCCTTGTCAATCTCAGAGTTCAGTTGGAAATATTTTAGCCTTTCTTGTGAAGAGGCCGGTTAGTTCTAGAAGCAGTGATTATTAAAGTTAACTGACAGGGGGGAAATAAAACCTTTTATGTGTTGGATTAAAAAAATACGTAAAGTCCTGTGCCTCTGTCACTCTGGTAAAGGAACCCCAACATTCTTAGTTGGTATCTGAGCAAATAATTAACCGGTAAGTAAAGACTATGAATTCTAACACCTATTTTTCCTCTTGTTCGGAAGGGCTCAAGTCTGGAATTTGTATTTAACAACTCAAAAAAAGGGAGCTATTAAATGTGTTGTAAGAGGATTTCCAGAGATACTTTCATTAAAAGGGAAGCTTTAAAAACTCTGAATCCTTAGAGAAATGGTTTTTCTCATTAGATTGAAATGAAGAGAGGAAAGGTTTTTCATAATAATTTCATAAAGCGGGATAATCCTAATACTCTGTCTTTATCACATCACTGCTTTATATTTGAATGTAAATTGTATTTATTTATTTTGAGACAGGGTCTCACTTTGTCCCCCTCAGTAGAGTGCTGTAGCATCACAGCTCACAGCAACCTCCAACTCTTGGGCTTAAGTGATTCTCTTGCCTCAGCCTTCCAAGTAGTTGGGACTACAGGCATCTGCCGCAACACTCGGCTATTTTTGTTGCAGTTTTCATCATTGTTGTTTAGCAGGCCCTGGGCAAGGTTTGAACCCACCTGCCTTAGTATATGTGGCTGGCGCCCTACCCACTGAACAACGGGTGCCTGAATATGAATTTTAAAACCTGTGTGATGACCTACATCAAATTTGACAAAAAGTATTATACTTTCTAGATGTTTTAAATATAAAAGAACTGTCACAACTGGATGTATGACGAGGACAAAATTTACTCAAATGATTCTTTCTAGCCTCTTTTTTTTTCTTTCCTAGCTGTTGCTTTTAGCTTTCACACACTTTAAGACAAAGGGGAATCAGAACAAAGCCCTTACTCTGTTTGCATTTTTCCCCCGGGTGCCCGGGGACCTTACTTTCTCACTGGGGAGACTAGAGTCCCACCCTTGTGAAAGGCAAGGCAGGATTGTGGGCGAGACATGGATCAACTTGAAGTATAGTTTCAGTTCTTCTCCACATTATTTATATCATATTGTAATTAATCACCTACCATTTCTGGTAAGGAAGTTAGATTATCAACACTCCTTTACGTGCTGACAGTGGGTTCTGCAATAGCAATGTAGCAAATAATTAAAAGTTATACGTCCTAAACTTGAACGTAAGCAAGGAGCTCAGTGAATAGAAAGAATGATGTTAGTGGAAGCCACGAGGGAGGAAATGATGGAAGGTGTGTGACCAAGGATTTCAGGTGACGGAAAAATATTAGGTGATTGGATTTATAACAAAAGCCAAACTTTAATCCGGTAAGCCCCTTTTAACTGGTGATCATCTTTTTCTTTTATTTTATGTGACAACACGGATGCTGATCTGAGCCTCCTTCAATCAAATTGATTAGTGCTTTCATTAAATGGCTTATTGGTTATTACTGGGCTCAGGCATAATAGAAATGTAGGACATGGGTCTCATTTAAAAATAAAACACAGAAGCTATTTTAGGCCTCAATTATTTTCAGGAGTAAAATTTCTAATATTTTAGTTGTCATTTAGTAAGAGTATGAATGAGCTATTTCTAACACCAATAGATATCACTACTAGCTAGAAAATAGGGTGCATTTTTGAAGATTCCCAGATGTGAGGAGTTGTGGTTAAGCATCTTACTTGAGTTACTGCTGCTGGCCCCAACAGTCGTGTGAATCTCCACCTGCCATCAGGTAGCAGCGGGTAGAAGGACCTATCAAGCATGGCAAATAATGTTTGCTTCCAACTGCTGCTCCTCATTTTAGTTGACAGATTCGTCTCATGATCAGAGACTAAAGTAACATTCCCCATCGTGTATAACCATCTACTTCCAGTCATGGGGGGAAATGCACCACAGGTAATGATATTAGTAAAAGAAACAGAGGTATTTCATGGACTTAGATCACATATTTCTAGAGAACAGAGGGATTGAGGTGGTTGAAGAGTTTATTTTTGCCTCTTTCCTTTTCTACAAGTAAAATTTCCCAAATTAATAAATTAGACATGTGTGTTGGCTGTGCTGAGCCCATTTCAACATCATTTGGGTGGTCGTTGAAAATCAGACTCTAGGGTACAAATGAGTCTTTCTATGAGCAGAATATGAACGTTTTAACACAATAACTAAGAAAGTTACATGAAGGCTATGTTAACCAGTCTGATGGAAGTGTCTCGGATTGTGTGTGAAAACACCACACTGTACTCCCGAAGTGCATCAATGTACACAGTTACCATTCAAAAAAAAAAAAAAGTCTAGTAAACAGTTTAAGGTAGTATTATGATCATCCACATTGTAATAAAGCAACATTCCAAAGAATTTTAAAAATTATCTGAAAGATTTACAGATGTTTATGAACTAACATATCTCACAGAATTTGGGATTAAGTGGGAGAGAAATATTTAAAAATAGAAATTTGATAATTAGGATACTTAGTGATGTCACACTATCTATAAATACCATTTTTATTGTTCAATATTTTTACAAAATGCAAATTTGCTGAAATTTCATATAAATGAGTGTACCAAGTTCTTACCAAGTAAGCATGAACCCCTTTTGGCAAACCCCTCTTCCCTGATGTCTTTTATCAGGGTCCCTATTACTTTCTTTAAGCTTTGCCCCAAGCATCAGTTCACAGTGGCTATGGTAGAAAATGTCACTCCCTCTTTAGATACAACTATTCAGAAGGTATTGCAAAACCACAGACTCTAATGAGATTTTTCTTGAGTCAGTGCCCGGCATAACAATAACTCTCCTCTAAGAAACCTCTGTTTGTTGATAAATTTTTTAAATTAAAGTATTTAGTGACTGTAATTAAGTTGATATTTCAGCGTAACAAGTAGAGCAGAAAATATGCCTGTACCTTAGACTATCCCATCGAAATACACTTTCCTATAGCTTATCCGGTTCCTGTGCCTCAGCCTTGATAAGTGGCCATCAGTAATGTACCGAAACATCTTTAGTGACAGTTGACTCAGTTCAGCAGCAGCCTATTTCATTTTCAAATCAATTCATTTATTAGAAAATTTTGCCTTAAGTTCCATTGGCACTTTCCATCTTAAAACGTCCACCTGTTATTCCTAGATGTGGTCTATTTTATCTAACAAGCTTGAGATATTCAAAAGCACACCAAATCAACATTATTTCAAATATGTAAAAGTAAACTTGTTCTAAATATTATTTTTCTTTCCTTCTTTCTCTTTATGCTTTTTGAATGCTCTCTGGCATCAAGAAGCTGTCAATCTAACTGAATTTTTAAGATGTTAAATATAAGTAATCAACACATGACTATTATCATAAAGTTCTTGATGTAACTTTGGATCACTTTGTTGTTGCTTTTTTTAATTATTCTATTTTTAAGATTTTTTTATTAAATCATAGCTGTGTACATTAATGCAGTCACTGGGTACAGTGTGGTGTTTTCATATACATTTTGAAATACTCTCATCAAACTGGTTAACTTCATGTCATAGTTACTGAGTTAAGACGTTCATACTCTGCCTTTAGAAAGATTCACTGTACCCTTGTAGGATAAACCATATAGGTGACCCCACGAATCACCCTCCCTTCCCCCATACACCCCCTCCCTATGTACACCATGGGATATTATGCAGCCCTAAAGAAAGATGGAGACTTTGCCTCCTTCATGTTTACATGGATGGAACTGGAAAATATTCTTCTTAGCAAAGTATCACAAGAATGGAAGAAAAAGTATCCAATGTACAAAGCCCTACTATGAAGTAATTTATAGCTTTCATAGGAATGTTGTTGCTTTTTACTGCTTTGCTTTCTTTTCATCTCAGAATGTGTCTTCACTGCAGTAGTTGATAAATATTTATTATCTGCCTCCTTACTAGATGACCACTGTATCATCTTTCCATATTGGTAATTCTTCCCATGTATCAGATGTTTAAGGTACATAATCTTTTAAGACTTCATTCACTGAATATAGGCGAATAAGAAAGAAGTGTGTGATAATATCTTCTACCTATACTCTGTTAGTGTGTAATCAATAAAAGTACAATTAGCTTTCTGTATTGTGGATTCAATCAACATTGGTTTAAAAACATTTTTTAAAAATTGTCTTTCTAATGAATACACATGGACTCTTTTCTTGCCGTTATTTCCTGAACAATCAGTATAACCATTATTTATATACTATTTGCAATGTGTAAAGTACTATAAGCAATCTAGAAATTATTTAAAGTATACAGGGGGATGCTCATAAGTTATGTGCAAATATTATTCCATCTTATATCAGGACTTGAGCATCAGTGCAGGGTTTTTGGAGCTGTAGGAGCTCCTGGGACTGATCCCCCATGGATACGAAAGGATGACTGTAATCGATGAAGAGCAATCCAGATTCAGAGCACCCTTAGCTAGAATTCATTTTTATTCTGTCCCTTAAATTAGCACTAAGATACACAGGGAATGATTTGCATAGGAGTAAGCAGCTTAGAGGGAGTAGCCAAAGCCTGTCCCAGGGTGCTGAGTTTCAGCTCCCTTTTCCTTCTTCATGTTATTAATCTATAACTAAAACCTAACACTGAGGAATGATAGGTGCTAAGGACTATTGACTGTCAAGAGCTGCGTAGATCATGACATCACCTGCTACCCATATTTTAATGAGAATTTCATTTTGTTTTGGTGTGGGGTTTTTTTGTTTGTTTGTTTTGGGTGTTTTTTTGTTTTTGAGAGAGAGTCTCAAATCTCATAGTCCTGGGCTCAAGTGATCCTCTTGCCTCAGCCTCCTAAGTACTTAGGAGGAAGATAGTTAATAGAAGAATAGCTTTTCTATTTCTCACTATGTTGCTCAGGCTGGTCTTGAACTTCTAGCATCAGACAATCCTCCCTTGTCTTCCCAAAGTGCTGGGATTACAAGTGTGAACCACCACACCCGGCCTCAAGGAGAATTTTAGAAAGAAAAGTGGATTTAATGACCAGAAAGATAATTGTGTGATTATGGACTTTCACTGGGCTGTTGGAGTCAAAAGGGAGATATGTCTGACTAGATAAAAGGGATATTTGCTATTAAGCTTTACATTACTAATTAGCTGTTTGACATTGGCCAGGATTCTAAAAACCTTAGGTCTTATTACCGTTATGTGAAATAAAAATGTTAAAATCATACATCACTATGGATCCTTATACATTTAAAACTATCAAAATAAATCTGTGACCTTCATTCTGCAGATTTCTTTCCTTAAGAGCTTTCTGCTATAATGTAAATGTGAGGGTATTTATCATGTTTATAATGATGAATTAGACGCAGGTGGTTGTATTAAATCTTGCTGAACTTTCTGAACATTGTAAAAGTTAAATTTTCCATTCATCTGAGCTATGAAATTCTCTATCAGACTAGCATATCTTAAAATGCTTAATATTTCTCATTCTTACTATGGCTGTGGGAGACAGACCCTGAAGGCAGGGGACAATTTTGCCTTCTTTCTTAGCACAAAAACGTGGGTATAGTTAGCCAAGTTTGAAAGGTACATACCAGGAGACCCCGAAATGTTACTGTGAGAAATTCAACGTATAGGAAAAACATGAAAAGATACATCCACAACAATGAAATTACTGTCCATGTTTGTGTAGAGAGACTAGCTCAACAATTTTGGGTAAAGCTATATGATAAAATATTTTATAACTTGTTTAAAATAAGGAGCTAAATTAATACATATAATAGAGAGAAATATCTGAGGAAAAGGGAATTTGCTAAAGAGCATGAGCAGCTTTTATTTGAGAAGAAATTATACACATGCATCACAGCAAATGTCAGGAAGAAAACCATTAATGGTAATTATCTCCACAGGTCGATAAGAGATCTACAGGGAGAACTACTAGTTTTCTTTTTTGGCTTTTTTTGGCTGCTTGTACTCTTTCTTGAGAGAGTGAATATGTGTTACATTTGCAATCACAAAAATAAGGATAAAAACATAAGGTATGTATCCCATAACATACGCTTTTATTTAAACCCGCTAATACATTCTCGCTGTTCCCTGCTCTGCGTCCCACTTTGCTGCCCTCCATTGCAGTCACGTGTTAAGGCAAACAGCCCTGTGTCAACTGCTCATGTGCAGCTTTCTAATCTTTCTCTACTTTACTGCATGTCCCGCTTTTTTTTATGTTTCATTATCCAATAGTCACCTGAAATAAGATTGACAACCATGTAGGGAAACTTCCTTTATATAATAATAGGCTTTGAGTATTTCATCGATTTAATTTTCTTTCCAAATGAGCAGGGCCTTGATCTTAGGCACATTTTCATATCAAAAAGGCAATGGCTTCGCATCTGCTCTATGTACTTCAGCTGCTTCCTCGAGTTCCAGTTCCATAGTGAGAAATCAGGGTGAAATCACATTACTGAAAAAAGGCGAGTGCGTGTTCCCAAGCCATGAGCACGCGTGGCATGACGATCTGTGGATTTGATGCTGATGCCTGCACACAACAAGCAGGTGGTTAAAATCGAGTTTAATCACCAAAAAAGAACTATCTTTTAAAGCGTAAAATGATTGTGTTAGAGAAAATCTTTACCCAAAATGAGCAATACATAAAACAAGGTCAGTACTAGTAAATTCTCTGTAAAGAGAGTACATTTAATTGAAGAGATAATGACAATACCCACCCCAAGTCAATTCCAGTCTATCCTATGCAAACAATTTGAAGGAGAGGGAAGTAGGACAGGATAACACATGGCTGCAACTTTTCCAGAGCACCTTTCAATAATGTTATATCCGGCAATGATGAGTTTTCCAAGGTACCCCAGAGCATGTCATTGAAAAGACAGAGAGAGATCTCTCTCATTTGGGGTTGAAAATGCTCAAAAATAATGATACAATTGACAAAGTGTGCTGATGTCCATTGGTGTTAGGCCCTCAAATGCTTTGTGGAAGGATAGCATGGAGAGAGTAAAAGTTATTAAAATGGTTCTGTAAATTTCCCATTTCCTAAACTGAGAAATAAACTTTACATTTACTTTTTATGAACGTGAGAAATACTAATGATTGTCTCAAGCTAATTTCAGAGTCAGTTTGATAAAGAAAGCAAGTAATTGTTAAGGGATTCTCAAGCAAAAGGGTAGCTTAATGCCCTTCAGAAAGAACTCCATGTGTTGGAGTTCTTAGAAGATATTAGAATCTCCCTTTAGGAATTCTCAGCCCTGTAATTAGCAGAACATTGCCCAGCTATATGTATTAAAGAAATTTTTCTTCCATATGTTTTCTATTTTAGGCATGGAGAAATTGGAGAGCAAGTCAATATGTAACCAAGTAACTCTTAACCCTCAGAAGAGGGAGAGGATTATGTATTTTACAAAGACAAAAATCCCTATCAAACTAATTTAAAAATACTAGTATGTTGCTCCTCGTAAAAGGGAGGAATTGCTATAGTTCAGGGCAAGAAAGGCAAAATAAATGTAAGTGGTTCAGGGATCCTATATGTGTTGTAACAATTGATACGTATGTATATTGTAAGTGTCAATAGAGAGAATGGTGATGTTTGATTTGGAGTTTGGTCTAAAAATTGAAATCTTTCCAAAAACCCTCTAAAGAGTTATAACCATTTACATATTGCCTCTGCAGAGCAAATTAGTGTGCTAACATTTTGTTTCATTCTCCCCGGGTTCAAGGCCATAATCTCTGTACCATTCAAAAGATTCTAATACAAAGGTCACATGGATTATCTTTCTTATATACCATCAGTTTGAATTATGCCTCAATTGGTTTCGCTCCTGTCTGGAAACTGATTTCCTTGGGAGGCTTTTGATTTTTCAGTCAGCTAATTGATACCATTTTTCTTTCTTTAAGAAGACGCATTCTTCATTTTGCTGCTACACTGACACCTTCTACTTTCTTAATTCATGAAATCTCATTGATTCTTGAGTTCACTGACTTCCTGTTCTGATTTGAATTGATTATATTCTAGACTTATGGCTCGGTTCTCCTTGTCCTTTGAAATAAATTTCTTTATGTTCTATGCCTTCTTCATTCTTAACTTTCTTTTCTTTTTTTTTTTGAGACGGAGCCTCCAGCTATGCCCCTGGGTAGAGTGCCATGGCATCACAGCTCACAGCAACCTCCAACTCCTGGGCTCAAGCGAGTCTCATGCCTCCGCCTCCCAAGTAGCTGGGACCACAGGCGCCCGCCACAACACCCGGCCATTTTTTGGTTGCAGCCATCATTGTTGTTTGGCGAGCCCAGGCTGGGGATTCGAACCCGCCACCCTACGTGTACATGACTGGCGCCTTAGCCAATTGAGCCACAGGCGCCAAGCCATTCTTAACTTTCATCTTCATTTTGTTGACATTACTTTTTTATTTACTAGTTTATTTGGTTAAATACATTCATGGACCTTCTAAGTTTCAGAATAGTTGGTATGCTGATAATAGGGAGATATACAGCTATTTTCAACCAATTTTAGTCAGAGTTGATAATTACCCTAAAAACACCAAAAAGGGGGGATAATATCTTTTTTGTCATTGAACATATTATATGCTAGATAAACTCAGATAAGAAGATTAGCTTTCTGTTATGATGGTTCGACTTCATGCTAAATAGTTCAATGATAACCTTTTTGGCAAGTGGAATTCAAATTCTCATGTGAACTGGAAACAATAAATTGTTAATAGGTTTCCTATGGTTTTATTTCTCTTCTGACACTTCTCAATGATTTCATCATAGTTTCAGAATGAAAGAACATAATTTATTCCAAGAAGCATAAAAATATTCAAGTACTATTCAGAGAGTTTTCAAATCTCTAAAGTTAAAAAATACATATTTTGGCTGTGTTCTGAGGAAGAAAATGTCATAATGAAGTTATATGCTGGCTTCAAGCTGTGACGATCCTAATTTTGAAACATTTTATAATGTAATAATAGAACACCATAATAATAGCTTCTTTTAAAATGAGTTCTTTTAGGGCGGCGCCTGTGGCTCAAAGGAGAAGGGGCCAGCCCCATATACCAGAGGTGGCAGGTTCAAACCCAGCCCCAGCCCTGGCCAAAAACTGCAAAAAACAAACAAACAAACAAAAAAAAAGATTTCTTTTAACTGCATGATTCTTTTCCTCTCTTCACAATAACTTACATTTCATACAAAATAAAAATGTTATATT
>CAUYQV010182811.1:0-23354 GCA_963574575.1 Galagoides demidoff
CTCCTGCCTCCGCCTCCCAAGTAGCTGGGACCACAGGCGCCCGCCACAACGCCTGGCCATTTTTTGGTTGCAGCCGTCATTGTTGTTTGGCGGGCCCGGGCTGGGGATTCGAACCCGCCACCTTAGGTGTACATGGCTGGCACCTTAGCCGATTGAGCCACAGGCGCTGAGCCAGAAAAATTTAGAAAGAGACATACAGATGTATGGATATAATACATAATACTGGTGGCACTGAAGAAAAGAGAGAAAAATCAAACTTTTCAGTAAATAGTGCTGAGGTACCTCCTAACATGTACAAAACTTACATGTAAAAGGAAAAATTAACACTTTTAGAGGACAGAGAAGAGTATCTTCATGACCTGAGGGCAGGGAATGGTCTTTTAAAAATCAGAAAAACCTCCAACTTTAAAGCAAAAAATTGATACTTCTCAGTCTCCAACCATTAACAAATTCATCCAAGATCATCATATAGAGAGGGAAAGGAAAACCACAGAGTAGGAGAAAGCTGCACCTACACAGCTAACAAAAAATAGGATTTAGAAAGACCTTCTATGAATCAAGAAAAAGTGGCCAACACAACAAAAAAAAATGTGATAGACTTGACAAGAAATTTTACAAAAAAAGAAAGTCGAAGTGGTTAGTGAACTTATGAAAAGGTGCTCAACTTCAGTTGTATTTAGGAAAAGGGAGAGTAAAATTTCAATGAGATACACCTGCATATTCACTAGCTAGGCAAAATAAAAAAGTCTGTTAGCACCATATTGACCAAAACATGAAGATAGCTCTAATGCTCAGGAAAAATAATGCAATCATCTAATAAAATTTAAGCTATGAATACCAAGCAATTCTACTCCTAAATATGTACTATCTTATTTGTACTAGGAGATACCTATAACACAATATTCACTATGGAAGAGTGATTGCCCCAAACTAAAAACATCCCAATTGTCAGTCAACAGAATTAGTAAATCACTATTTATTAAAACAAAAGGTAAATTGCGGCAATGAAGAGGAACAAAATAGCACTATGAGCACAATGGACAGCTCACGTGTGGAATCAAAGAGGTATGATCTTTCCATGTAAAATCAAAACCAAGAAAACGGTGTTACTTGGGGTTAGTGCACAGATGGTAGCACTGGAAGAGTGAGACAGTATCACAAAAGGCAGGATGGTGACAGGTACCAGGTGTGTGGGCAGATGGCTGTGAGTGGGAGGCGTCACAGACAGGGTGGGTTTCTGATGTGGTCAGTGCTGTTACCTTTAGTGGGAAGGGGTCACCTGGGGGTTCTGACTGGGGTCAGTGCTCTGTTATCCCAACTGCTGGCTACACAATTATAGTTACTCTAAAAGTTTTTCTGAACTGTATATCTTATGTACTACTCTTCTGTATAAATATTTTTAAACATGTATTTCTCCATTACAAAAACAAAATTGATGTACAAAGACAGAATTGAACACAAATTACCAATTAACACTTACTCTGATTTCTAAGATCTCAACTGCTTGATTTTTGTTTTTGAATCTGTGAAAAGCAAAATCATTAAACTCATACCTAGAGATTGTGTACTAAATGATTAGATATTTACAATCACAATGAACTATATTATAGTTGAAAAAATTAAATAGATTTTTTTCCTCAAGATCTCAAGAAAAAAACTTTGTCTTCATTTTATTACTTCATAAAATAATACTCTAAATACTGTGATTTTTTTTAACGTTCTGTCACTATTACTTCCAGAGTATGCCACAGCAGATAAAGATAAAATAAGGGTTCACATTTATTTCAAAGTTTTACGTGGGTCACTTTATAAGGAACTTACAGACAAGTAACATAACTGCTTTAAAATTCCACAAAGGAAAGCACTTTAGAAATCTCCTGGACCAGGGTTTACCAGATCACAATTTCACATGGTCACAACTATTTCTCTCCAACTGTTTTATAAGAATTTACAGGACCCAAAGTACTCTGAATTAAAGTGCCTCCTTAGCCCACTGGCTATGCTATTTCCTGATGACACAAAACCTCAAAATCAGGAAACATCAAAGCACATCACAAAATGAACAGCAGGACCAGAATCTCCATGAACCAACTATGGAACAAGATTTACAAAGATATTCTCAATTTTTTTGATTTATTTATAATTTGTAATTTATTTCTTAATAAGTAAAAAATTAGTGGAATTATACAAAATCAAATCATTAATTTTTGCACTTGGCATTTCAATCACCAACAGTGATCTCGTGGCATATTAATTAACAAAATGAGAACTGTCATTAGCTTCACCCTGGCTTTCTAGCTTATCAGAACTAAATAAATAATGGCAATAACCATTATCTACAGAAAAAAAGTAATAACAAAATGGTGGCAGGTTAAATCACAACATTAACTTCATCCTTATTGATTCTGTTCATATCTCATTGATGTCTATAAAGAGAAACTGATAGTATGGCTCTAAATTTAATTCTGAAGAGATGTGGAGACTTGGACAAAATATAAAAATAAAAAAAATGTAAGCAAGCTATTACGTCATACTTCAGGTTTGCTGGATGGCTACTGGGAAGGTATCAGTTACTTTCAAAGAGCACAAAAGAAAGTCAAAGTGGAAAAAGGCTTCTTATACAAAAGTCCTTTTATTATTCCTGTCCTCTGTAGTCCACATCATTAATTTTAAGTATTCCCTTGGAATATGCACACTGAGAGAGGAGGACAGAGTGAGCCGACAGCTGCTTACTTCTGGAATCTCAGCTCCCAACACACATTAATTATCCTTTAATCACACAATTCACTTTCCCAAACATACTTCCTCAATTAGATGATATTTTTACCAAAAACCCACACTTGTCAAAGCAATGTAAACTATTTGTAAATGGAATCAAAGTACAGAGTATAAAAAGATACCAAATTGGAGGAACACTGATGTACATCTGCTTTTTGATTTATCAAAGTTCCTATTAATGGTCTGAACAGGGAGTACAAGGAAAAGAGCAGGAGGGACAGGACTTCCAACAGTCACAAGATTCCAACTGCTTTATACGGCATGATAAGCCTTAGTAATAAAAGTATCACTAGTTGTTCTCACTGAGTTTACAGTATTGAATACTGTTTACCTCATTTTAATGAAAGCACTTATCCCAACAACTGCAATAGTTCATGTCAGAAAACAGAAAGTTTTTCTTAATAAAGACCTAAAAAAATAAATTTTTACCTTTGTCATCTCCCTTTCTGGAAATGGGAAATAAAATGCTTTCTTTTAAAATAAAAATATTATTTTTTCTGTTCATTAGGTTTTTTGATGAAAAAAAAATCAAGATTCTACAAGTGATGATTTTTTAATCTCTAGTTTTCATCTTCTAGGATACTCCCCTCAGAAAACCTTTTAGTCTTATACACTATGACAATTAGGTTTAGAGTTTTAAATAAATAAAACAGCCGCATTAGAAGGCATACTGAAAAATCAAATGATTAGCCACATGTGCCTGTTCACATTCACGGATTATCTAAACTGGTTGTCAGAGCCCATATGATACTGCTAACCTTGAGTCCAAGTTAACATGTGTCACCTGACCTACTGCTCATGGCTTACAACGCAGATGTTATCAATACAAATCTTGATTTCTGGGAGACAGTATATACTGTACCAAACTCTGGCTAAACTATCAAAGGTAACAGCACTAATACTAACAGCACAATTTAAATGTCTATTCTTCATCCACTGCTGCCATCCTTACTTCTCATAGCGATATTAAATTCTTAAGCCTAATCCTAGGACAAATGCAAGGTGTCATTATTTTTATAAAGAAAAGGGTCTCAAATACTAAACAAACAAGCAAAAATTCATAAAATAGGATTAAGGTTTTTGGATAGTTGCATTTGTTACTTTCTTTCTTTTTTCATTTTTTTTGAGACAGAGTCTTACTATGTCACCCTCCATAGAGTACTGTCGGGTCACAGCTCACAGCAACCTCAAACTCTTGGGCTTAAGTGATTCTCTTGCCTCAACCTTCCAAGTAGCTGGGAAAACGGGTGCTCACAACAACACCCGGCTATTTTTCTTTTTTCATTGTTGTTGTTGTTTAGCAGGCCCAGGCCAGGTTCGACTTGCCACCCTTAGTGCACGTGGCTGGGGCTGTAACCATTGTGCTACGGGCATCGAGCCATATGTGTTACTTTCAATTTCTTGATCCTTATCACCTCTGGTTGTAAATATTTTTCCTTCTTTTTATCCAAACAGGTAAATACACAAATCTGTCTTAAGTATTACAAAACAACGTTCCAGCTCAAAGTTGCATGTGTTCATAGTCGCAGGTAAACCATTAGACAAGTGTTTACTATGCTTCAAAATGTCTTACAATTTTCCAGTGCAGTTTCATACTGATGTTTTCCTTAAATTAAGGCTTCATCAAAGAGAAATCCAGAGTATGATGAGTTGATTTTTTAGCTTCTGAATTAAGTGCACTCTTCCCCAAATCAAGTGGTTCTGGAATGACCTAGGACAAGTTACACTAATCAGGGCCAGGGCTGAAGTAGTATCTCACTGGAGGCCCAGGCAGGTCTTCATCTCCATCAGCGTCTGGGGCAAATGACACAGTGAGATCCACGTATTTCTTTTCAGTGGAAGGTTTCACAAGTTTATGCATTCTAAGAAAAATAAGCAAGGATGAATATTTTGGTAAATTTTGTAAAATAAATGATTTGCTGACTGATGCCATCCAGAGAATCTGGACTTGCATCTAGACTTCATTTTAAAATCCAGTAACTCATCTGTTTTCAAGTTTACATTTTTCTTTTAGTTAAGTTTTGAACTTAAAGGATACTCTTTTACCTAAAAATAAACGTGAATCACCACTGGCTATGATAAAAAATACAGACCATATGTCAAAAGACTTAAAAAAAATCCCCATAATGCAAGCAATGATTTAAAAAAATTAATTCTCCTCCTATATTCCCTATTATGTGTAAAGGCATCATACATTCTCAAACATTGTTCTGTAAAGATTAAAAAAACAAGCCAGGGGTGGTGCCCGTGGCTCAGTGGGTAGGATTTCAGCCCCATGTACCAAGGGCCATGCATTCAAACCCAGCCCTGCCAAACTGCAACAACAAAAAAAATAGCCGGGTGTTGTAGCTGGCACCAGTAGTCCCAGCTACTCGGGAGGCTGAGGCAGGAGAATCACCTAAGCCCACGAATTGAAGGTTGCTGTGAGCTGTGTGACGCTAAGGCACCCAGGACGATAAAGTGAGACTCTGTCTCTACAAAAAAAAAAAATAAATAAAATAAAGGCAGATATAAATGTTAAAATTCAAGCTAGGACCACCACAGTAAAAAACACTCTTTTTAAGTTTTTCCCTCATATCTGATGTTTATCCTATTTATTGAAAAACCACTCAATCTTTGCTGCTGTCACACTACTGTCTTAAATTAGTGTATCTCTTGAATCTCTATACCCCTTACATTGTTACTTTAGCTTCTAGTCAGCTGCCTTCAGTCTATGCTCTTCTACCTCCAATCTACGCTGCTGCCAGAATTCTCTTACAATGTAAATTTAATGTTATTTTCCTGCTTAATAATGTTATCTATCATATACCATGTACCTACTTTTTTTTTTTTTGAGATGGAGCCTCAAGCTATCCCCCTGGGTAGAGTGCCATGGCATCACAGCTCACAGCAACCTCCAACTCCTGGGCGCAATTGAGTCTCCTGCCTCTGCCTCCCAAGGAGCTGGGACCACAGGCGCCCGCCACAACGCCCGGCCATTTTTTGGTTGCAGCCATCATTGTTGTTTGGCGGGCCCGGGCTGGGGATTCGAACCGCCACCTTAGGTGTACGTGGCTGGCGCTTTAGACGATTGAGCCACAGGCGCCGAGCCCCATGTACCTACTTTATGTTAGGCTCTGAACTATGCAATTTAATCCTCAATAACTCCTTTCATTTTACAAAGATTTTTGTTTCATACATAATTTTCATTTTTCCACCATTCACTGCTATCATCTTACCCTTGAATCATTATAAAATGCTTGATTTCCAGCCAGGCATGGTGGCTCATGCCTGTAATCCTACCACTGTGGGAGGCCAAAGTGATGGACTGCCTGAGCTCATAAGTTCGAGAGCAGCCTGAACTAGAGTTAGACCTCATCTCTTAAAACAAAAAAAGGAAAAGAAAATAGCCGGGCATTGTGGTGGGTACCTTTAGTCCCAGATACTTGGGAGCCTGAGGCAAGAAAATCACTTAAGTCCAAGAGTTTGAGGTTGCTGTGAGGTGTGACAGCACAGCACTCTACCAAGGGTAACAAAGTAAGACTCTGTCTCAAAACAACAACAACAACAACAAAAAAACCCCCTAAAAACCCCAAAATGTTGATTTCCAAAACAGACCATTCAATGCTCTCTTTAAGCTTTAAGTCTGCACAAACTGTCGTTGCTTTTGCCTAAAATACCTTCTTCAAAGGAAGTGTAAGTGAAAGCTACCCGAAGTAGAGGTCTGAGTTAGTAGTGCCCAAAATACTTTGTAAAAAACCTCCATTATAACAATTATTTGATTACATTTCAATTAACATGCCAATTTCTCTTAGTAGACTGTAAATTCCTTGAGAGGAATGTCATTCCTATTAGATACATGACAATAAAATATTAACTGTAGTAATATACAGAATTCTCGTGTGCCACATTACACTACTAGCCCTTAATGTTATTTTAGTGTATAAAAACTCAGGGTGCAATCATCTCATCCTACTAGATAAGAAACTAAGTTTCAGAAGCTACTCCAAGTGGCAAAGCAACCAAGTGGATGAGCAAAAACAGGAACCCAGGTTTTCCTAAAGGTGAGTTCATGCTTTTAACCACAACCCCTCTGATGGACATAAGGTGTCTAGCCACTTAGTAGGCACTCAACAAATACCTGCTAAATGTATAATGCAATAAAATGAGAAATATTGTTCACAAATGTTATGCTGGAGGTTTGATACTGGCCAACTCTCAAGCATTTTTAATTATTTGCAGTGAACTTTAGATTACACTAATCAATATACTTCATAACCACACATGCCACTATCTAGGCACAGTACAATAAAGGGATCCTAGATGTTACTCTAAATTTATCCAAAATACTCAGGGATCCTAATGAAAAATATAAGGCAAATTGATGCTTTAACAATAGTTTCATTTGTTAATGTACAGATAATTAAAACTGGATTATAGTTTATAATTGATAACCACAGGCAAAGTCAACAGGTGTGTGTCAGGTATTGGTCTAAGTATTTGAAATACAACATTGACCAGATCAAATAAAGATTCCTGCCCTTGTGAAACTTAAGTTCTAGTGGGAGTTTGGAGGAGACAGACATAAACAGTAAATATAACAATACACACAGCATTACAGGACATTGGCAAGTGTGACAAGGGAGAGAGAAGCAGAGCCGAGCACAGGGCTTGAGGCCACTGGATGGGCCGGGGAGGCTGCGGCACTACATGGTAAGTGGGGTAGAAGGGCCTCTTCAGAAAGTGCAAAGATCAGAAGAAGGGTTAGCCATCTCAGCATCTCAGAAAGTTACAAGAGGGAGCCACCAGAGCAAAGGCCCCATGCTGAAGCATGACTGAAGTATTCAAGGAAAATTAGGGAAACCAGTGTAGCCGGACTGTTGCAAGCAGGGGGAGAGATAGGAAAGGAACTTAAAGGGATAACTGGGAACTCAATTATTTAAGGCCCTGCAGCCTACTGTAAAGCAGTGGTTTTTTCGGTTCCCTTTCTTTTAGTCTTTGCTCAGTTCCCACCTTGCCACGTGAGAATCTGATAGACAGAAGAACAATTAGACTACTCTGTAAACAAAGCAATGCAACAGCCCCAACTTCCCACATTTCCTTTCCCCTTTACTCTTCATTTTCTCCATGGCACTTAGCATCATCTCACACACTTGCCTAGTTATTACATAAACTCAAGTAGGAAGGAACTTTGCTCAGTGCCGTATCCCTAATGCTTTGCGTACTAGGACACAGTGGGCACCTTTAACAAAAATCTGTTGAATAAACGAATAAAGATAACAATCTGGCATTTCTGTTTATTCCTGTGCCAGGTATTACGTGTTTCAACTTAAAACAGTAGATCCACTTAAGTGTATTTACCAAATCAGGTTTCTAAATCTATTACCTGAAGAGCTCACTCTAACCTGCCATAAACTTACAAGGGTACTATAACCTTATCAATCTCTTGAGAGGTAGCCCGTTGGCCCTCGCCTGGCAACCTCCTCATCTTGCTAAGGCCACCAGACAAGAGCAGCACTTTTAACTGAATTTTAATCTCTATATTTTAATTTTTCAACATGTGTCCAGGCTTACATTTCAATTCTTTTGAATTGTTTGCATATCATGTTCAATACTTACGTCAACTTTAATCTTTTTGCATGACCAGGCATTACTGGAACATAAAGCATTTTGACTCCCTGTACCACCATTGTTGGCTCAATCCCATACTTCTCCTGAAAGTCAATACCCAAAGATGAAAAAAAATCAAAGCTTTACCAAAAATAAAATGTTTAACATTATTTATAAACATTTTATAACCAGTACCAAGAGAACAAACACTTGTGTTAAAAAATATTTTTAATTTCCAATGAAGTTATGAATGAAAACTAAACAGAAACCAGACTCAAAGCTACTAATCAAACAAGTTAATAAATCTGACCTTGACTGCATTTATGAAATCCAAGAGAGTAAAATCTTCTTTTCCATGTATAGTCCATCGATCCCAAATTGTAAATGATATTCCATTTCTGTTGTAGAAAAATATTTAGAACAGAAATATAAATGTTCTTCCCTTTAACTGATTCTTAAAACAAAAAACTCCCAAACCCTGCAGCCTATTATTTGTAATTTAGCTAGAAATTAATATGGGGGGGGGAAATACAACTTTTAAAATATTTCGTAATCTTATTTCCCCATCACGTTATACAGGTGACTACTTTTGTCAGTGGCTGACTCTCCCCTCCCCCTCTCTTACAACAGCTACAAGGGTCTCACTGTACAAAGGCTCTAGTCCCCTGTCCCTGGACACTTGGGTTGTTCCAAGTGTTGGCCATGATAAACAATGCTGGGATGATTCTCTTGCAATTTATAATTAGAGATGTGTGCAAATGTATCTGCAATTTTGAAATGCAGTGCCTTGTTTCCCTCGCTGTGGATTAGGGCTATTTTGTGCTCTCATCAGCAACATATCAGAGCCTTTACTTTCTTACAGCCTTGTCAAGATAGATTTTTTTTCAACTTTTTGATTATTGCTGATCTGAAAAGTAAAAAATGGAGTCTAGGAAACTGTTTTGCTTTGTCATAAGCTTGTGAAATTAGATCTTAAATTCATAGTTAGTTAGTTAGATACTCAAGTACCTAGTTTTAATACATCTGGGTTAGGTAGACATAGATGAAACTGTAATGCTAAACAGAGTGGCTGGTCAAGTCATAGAAGACTTCTTTGACTAGTGTAGGAGTGTAGGAATGCTTCAGGAAGAGTAGGTATGATCTGATCTGGAAGTAATAGCAAGGATATATATATATATACACATATGCATATATATGTGTATATATATATGTGTATGTATATATGTTGAAAAAAAGAGATGAACTTTTAAAGGTAAAATATTTTATCTCTTTATACAAGAGAAGTAGACCTTCATACATACCTGATTTTAGTTTTTCTTACTTCAGATGTCTCTGTAAACACTATAATTGGAATGGCTAAGTTAAGGAAACAATTTTTGTAGGCTTCAAATGGATAGCCACCAGTTACTTTGATCATCTCCAAGGCAACCTAGATAAAACAAGGTACTCTGTTCATACAAATAGCCTGAAACTATTTGTGACTTTAATTGGATCTATTAAATTTTCCCAAGTTGTTTTCAATCATTTCTCTGTGAATAGTAAAAGCAGCTACAGACTTGGAATAATGTAAATTTCTTATATATACACACCTTGACACTTCAAGCATATTTTGTATTAATACTTTCAAATTTTTAATCTACTCTATACATGGTGAATAAAGTTATTAGAGTGTGAGCTTGATCTTCTCTGCCCCCATGTGGATGTTCTTTATATCCTTCTCTTGCCTGATTGCATTGGCTAGAACTTCTAGCACTATGATGAACAGTAGTGGTGATAGGAGACGTCCTTGTCTGGTTCTAGTTCTAAATGGAAAAGCTTTCAGTTTTACTCCATTCAGTATATTAGCTGTGGGTTTGTCAAGATGGCTTCAGTTTGAGAATTGTGCCACTCATGCCTATATTGTTAAGTGTTCTTGTTAGAAAAGGATGCTGTATTTTATCAAATGCTTTTCTGCATGTATTGAGAAGATCATAAGGTCACTGCTTTTGCTTCTACTGATATGGTAAATTACAATTCCTGAATG
The DNA here is from genome assembly GCA_963574575.1 of Galagoides demidoff. Lineage (NCBI taxonomy): Eukaryota > Metazoa > Chordata > Mammalia > Primates > Galagidae > Galagoides > Galagoides demidoff. The sequence continues at coordinate 10,391 of CAUYQV010182811.1, forward strand.
AAAATACCTAGGAATATGCCTAATAAAAGAGGTGAAGGAAGGACCTCAACAAAGAGAATTATGAAACCCTCAGAAAAGAAATAGCAGAAGACATTAACAAATGGAAGAACATACCATGCTCATGACTAGGAAAAATCTTTGGAAGATTCCCAAAGCAATCTATAGATTCAATGAAATCCCCATTAAAATATCAACATCATACTTTGAAGATTTGGAAAAAATAGTTCTTTGTTTTATATGGAACCAGAAAAACCCCTATATAGCCAAGGCAATAAGGCAATTCTTAGTAATAAAAACAAAGCCAGGGGCATCCCCCAACCAGACTTTAGGTTATATTACAAGTCCACAGTGATCAAAACAGCATGGTACTGGCACAAAAATAGAGACACAGACATTTAGAACCAAATAGAAAACAATGAGATGAAATTAACCATGAGATAAAAGCCACCTGATCTTTGATAAACCAAACAAAAGCACACACTTGGGGAAAAGAATTTCTATTCAATAAATGGTGCTGAGGGAACTGTATTACCACATGTAAAAGACTAAAACTAGACCATCACCTTTCACCACTTACAAAAATTGAATAAAGATGGGTAAAAGATTTAACTCTAAGGCATGAAATGGTAAAAATCCTAGAAGCATGGAAAAACTATTGAAGGTGTCAGCCTGGGGAAATATTTTATGAAGATGACTTCCATGGCAACTAGAACAAAAATAAACAAATGAGACTTAATTAAACTGATAAGTTTTTGCACAACTAAGGACACAACAACCAAAGCAAATAGACAACCATCAGAATGGGAAAAGATATCTGCATATTATGAATAGGACAAAGTCTTTGTAACTAGGATCCACAAAGATCTCAATCAACAAAAAAAAGAGTTAACAATCCCATCTATCACTGGGCAAGAAACATGAACAGAACCTTCTCTGAGGAAGATAGAAGAATGGCTAACAAACATGAAAAAATGCTCATCATCCTTAATCATCAGAGAAATGCAAATCAAACCACCCTGAGATACCACCCTTAGCCCACACTACAAAGTCCCCAAGCTTTAGATGTCAGTGTGGAGGTGGAGAGAGGGGAACACTTTTTTACACTGTTGGTGGGACTGCAAACTATACAGCCTCTTTGGAGAGAAATATAGAGATTCCTCAAAGAACTCAAATCAGATTTCCTGTTTGATCCCTCAATCCCACTACTAGGCAACTACTCAAAAGAAAAAAATCATTTTATCATAAGGACATTTGCATTAGATTGTTTATAGCAGCTCAATTTACGACTGCCAAAAATGTGGAAACATCTAAATGCCCATCAACCCAGGAATGAATTAACAAACTGTGGCATATGTATACCATGGAATACTATTGAGCCATAAAAAAGATGGTGACTTCACATCTTTTGTATTATCCTGGATGGAGCTGAAGCACATTTTCTTAGTAAAATATCACAAGAATGTAAAAGCAATTATCCAATGTACTCAATACTAGTACAAAGTCAGTAGATGATCTAATACATGCCCATGTAAGAGAAAAACCCAAATCAATTCAAGTTGGGGGGAGGGGTAATAAGAGAGGGGAGAGGGAAGGAGGTGGGGGTGCTCCCACTGAATGGGCACAGTGTGGAGGTGTTTGGCACACTTTTTGAGTGTGGGCCATAACAGGAAGAGGAACTTTACCAAACAAAATCAAATATTTTGACCTGGTTGTTTATACCCTCACATTAGCCTGAAATAAAAAAATATATATATATTAATGACTATATAATTTCCCTACTTTGAAAGCAGATACCAGAATTAAAAAAATACGACAGTCTAATATCGTTTAATACAAGGACAGATAACTACACAGCTTCTAAGATTAACTCCAGAGTGATGACATAATATGGTACAACTAGGGCCATACTAAAGGTTGTATGTAAATCACCAAGAATAAAGACCAGGGCAGTTCATTGTATTCAACAAAACAAGGTATCTGCACTGTACAGGTTACAGAGACGACTGAGAGGACAACTGCCTTAAGAAAAATTTATAATCTACCTTGAGCTTATTTTTGTTAAAATGTATATACATAACCTTAAAATGTAGATGACTATTTTCAGAGATAACCTGAAATTTTAAATTTTAAAATCCAGTATCTATCCTTTTCTAAGATCTCAGAGTGATTGGTGGGGTTGGTAATGACAGGAAATACAGGGAAGTGGAAATGAAAAAGGAACTTTTTTTTCAAAGAATAGTGAACTCACCAAGCCAGAAACTGCAGCAGTGGACGTTGCTATTGCAGGTATAATCTTGCCAGCTATTCGCTTTGTTTTGAAGCGGTCAGCTGGTTCAATGTTATACATTTTGGCACGAAGATTTGATGCAGCTGTGATAAAATCTATATGTCCATTATGATCATCATCTTTTTCAAATGAAAGCACCATCACCTGAAGGTCATCTGATTAAAAAAACCCAGAAAAATAATAATTTCCCTAAGAAATGGTTAAGCTTTTAATAGGCAGAAAGCAATGTGGGTTTGTTACTTTACAGACTCCTTTTTATGTTTTAAAATAACTGAAAAATATAGGAAAAATTCAGGCTACTGAAATTATTGAATACCATGAAAATGATGTTTAAATACCACTAAATTAGAAAAGTTTCTATATTAAAGAGACCTAATAAACAGTAAAATAAGAAAGGTATGCACTGCGTATCTGCAAACAAGTTGTTTACAATAAAAAAAAAATCAACATTTGGTATTGTCCAAAAATTTATTCCATAAATCCTACTCTAAAACATTTTCCTTCTGATACCTAAGAATAGGGTCAGTTGGCCAAATTAAAATTTGCACCTTTTTGAAAATTTTATAGACCAGTGACTCCCAGAATCATAATAATAATTATTATTCTAGACTATTTTTCCTGAAATTTGACAAGTCCATGCATAAAGCACCAGAAGTTTGGGAAGCACTGATTAATGTAATAAGGAGATGGAGAGCAGGTCGAAAAAGATGACTGCATGGATTTGTTTTTAAGGAATTAAAAGTTCAGTTTTCCTATATTTTGATATTTAAGACCACTTAGCAAGGATATATGTAAGTCAGTCTGTACTCCCTGGGTTGGTAATTATGGGACTAAATACCTAAGGGGAGTCCTGGCTAAGGTTCTTTATCCTAGAGCGATTTACTTGGGTCTGAAGATTAGTCTCCACAAGGATCTTGTCAATCTGAGTTTTTAATTCATTAAAAACAGAGCTATTCTCTCATGTTTTTAGACCTGCTCATCTACTGAAAGACTAAAAGAATCAGAATAACAACAAAGCAGTTAATGTGATCTCGGAGAATTAGATTCCAGCCTTTGAGGGTAGGGCAGTGGTGGGGAAAAGGACAAATTTGGTCACAGTTAAAGATGAAGAGTGACTTTTGTATGATCATGAAATCATTATTGGTATTATTAAATTCTATAAACTTTTGGGTGTAGAGTTTAGTGAAAATAAAAACCAATCTTGTTTAAAACATTATAATAAAGATTTTCCCTTACTTTTGGTAGCTTCATTAGATAAAATAGCCTTTTCTAGCTGGAATACAGCATCCCGCTCATCTTCACTGCTAACAGGAACATGGTCTGGTTTCCGTGCAGTTTCATCAGTTTGAACAACCTTTAAATACATGAATATATTTTTTATTAATGTTATATCCCGCACCTAAGTTTGGTTACCATTTATGTCTATCAGATAAATCATAAAGAAAAATATTCCCTCACTGTACTTTAATCAGATCATTATTCATTATGGTCTTCCCTATGCCACTGTACCTCCTGGCAGGTGTGTGTGATGCTGTTACTCAAGTGTTTGTTCATGTCACTGGCACATGAACTTTCTGGCAGAAGAGACTTTGATGTGTTTTGTTCACTGAGAGAGCTCCAATATATCTAAAACAAACCTATTTGCAGTGGATATTAAAAATATTTACTGAGTAGCTCACAGGATCTAAGTCCATATAGATCTCTTTCAAAATACCACAGTAAAATAGGGTAAATATTAATCTAACAGTCTGTGATTTAAAATCAAGTTACAGAGCTGTAACTAGTGCACAGCTGTTTTATAGATGAAAGAAATTAAAGAAATGCATAACATTATATATAAAGTATGAGAATCCTTTAAATACTGATTGCTGACATAAGTTCTTTCCTACAATATATCTTCCTTTATTTAGCAAGTTTAGCATGAGTAAGGCAATGCATAACACAAGTAATTTATCCTTAAATAATTACTTTTTAGATATTCCATGAGGGCACTGGAGTTAATATTCTCAAACCAAGAAACTACCTTCATCATCACTAAAGTACTATTTGTCTGTATATGTTTGGGGATTTTTTCGAGACAGGGTCTCACTCTGTCACCAAAGATGGAGTGCAATCAAGTCATCATAGATCATGGTGACCTCAAACTCCTGGGCTCAAATGATCCTACATACTTCTGCCTCCCAAGTAGTGGGGACTGCAGGTGCACACCACCACGCCTAACTCATTTTTACTTTTGTAGAGATGGGGTCTCACTACGTTGCTCAGGCTTGTCTTGAACTTGTGTGGCTCAAGTGAACCTCCCACATGAGTTTCCCAAAGTGTTGAGATTACAGGCGTGAGCCACTGAGCCTGGCCCTTAAAGTACTATTTATTATTTAAAAAATACAGTAAGATCATGGTTTTGCAGATTAAACATTATTACAAGGAAATATTAAGGAATTGAGGAAGTAAAACTTTTTGTTTGCAGAATACCCAGCATACAGTTTCGGCTGTGACACCTGTAACTGGAAGTGTAGAGCTGAAGCTCTAGTGTGAGTTTAAGGGATGTGTTACCAACTCTGTAATTCATATGAGAACTGCAGCTAAACTAGTTAGGGAAATGTATTACTCCCAAATTTTAACACAAATACAGAAGTAATGCAAACCAGAAAACATACTGAAGCATGAGCAGTGTTGGCAGTGTGGGCTATCTGCCTTCTTCATTTGGTACCCACCTCCTGTCTATCCCCACTGTATTTTTATTCTTTGTAGACAAGTCATAGACATTTCATTCAGCAAACCCATCTATTTATGCAAAATTAACTACACACAAGTCTTCCTTTTCCCAAAAATAAAAGCACAGAATTGGAGACTGCACAAACTACTTCTCTTCTGAACTCTACGGAGAGACAGTCATCACTCGGAGGTTGTGTGTAGTTGGAGGGTAAAGGGAAGAGACGGCTGTTTTGTGGATGATTTTAAGAGTGTATACAAGAAAGGAATATACTGCTCATGTGAAAATGTGAAAATCGGGAGGCACCTGTGGCTCAAAGGAGTAGGGTGTTGGCCCCATATACTGGAGGTGATGGGTTCAAACCCAGCACTGGCCAAAAAAAAGTGAAAATGAAAATGTTTGATATTTTCAAATTTTCTTAACTCTGCCTAAATTTCACATACCATCTTTATTAATACTCCTTTATCTCTCTTTCCAATATATTTGCTTCACAAAGTCCCCATTTCCATCTCTTCTGCAACACAACAGCACCTACATAGCAAATGGTAACTGCAGAAAAGGTGGTGATCGCTTCTACAGCCAAGCTTAGCAGAACACACGAAGCAGGTTAACATTAAGTAGGTCCTCAACTATTGTCTTGCAAAGTTACTACATCTTCTAAGTAAGTGATTTTTCCACTCTGCTGGAAAAATTATTTCATACTCTTTTCTGTTCTAATTTCCTTTATCTTTTTATCCCCTCCATTCTGAGCTGCTAAGCTTGCTTGTAATGTCAACTAAGAAAATAACAACTCCAATTTTCCTTAGAAAGGGCTATAGTAAAATATATACAGAATCTAACCTTTTATCTTCACTTTCCTGTTAACTGCTACTTCATTCAAGCCATCATTACCTCCCTCCTGCACATTTCAACCATTTCCTAACAGCCTTTCCGCCTTGCTATTTTATGTCACATAAAATTATTCTTCACACAACAGCCAGAGTCACCTCATCTTCCTAAATGTAAGTCAGACTATCTCGTTCCTCTGCTTAAAATCTTCCACTGGCCTCTCATCTCTCAGTGGAGCATGAAGCACTTCAGCCTCAACTGCCTCTCTGATTTCACAGTCTCCCACTGTCCCCTCATGTGTTCTCTGTTAGCAAAGCCCTCCAAGCTTCTCTCTCTACTGGCTCCTGCAGCTATACTTCTTCTCCCTGATTCCTTCACTTCCTACAGGTTTCTGCTCACATGACACTATTATAAGGAGCTTTTCCTCTTCCAATCCATATATGACAACATTAGCTCCATCGCTTTTTCCCCTGAAACAGGGTCTCACTCCAGCTCAGGCTGGAGTGCAGTGGCACAATCATAGCTCACTGCAGACCTGAATTCCCAAGCTCATGCAGGCTTGCTGATTCAGCCTCCAGAGTGGCTGGGAATATTGGCACCACAGCACCTGCCTGATTTTTTTTTTTTTAATGGAGACCAGGTCTCACTATGTTGCCCAGGCAGGTCTTAAACTCAAGGCCTCAAGCGATCCTCTCATGGTGCTGGGATTACAGGCATGATTCACCACGGCTGGCCTCTGTCATTCTTCAACTCTTTCCTCTGTTTTTCTTCTCAACACTCATGTCCACGCTACCTTGTTACAGGCTTTTGGCACTTCTCTTTATAGTACATCTCCACCCGAGTGGTATAAGACACTCACAGGGAAGACTGTCTGTTGAACTATTTTCCACGTTTAGCATTATGAATACAGACTAAAGCTTAAGAACTATCTGCTAAAGGAATGAATTTTTTAACATACCTTGTTGGAAGGTTTGAATTCCTGAATCTGTACTTCTGAAAGAATATTCAAGAGGGCATCTGCTGATAAATCCTGTTTTTTAAAAAAGCAATCAACAAAGATATTCTATTTCTGAATTCTACAGCTAAGAACATCTTATAAAAGGTCCTTAATCATATTAAAGTATTTCAATCATTATCACCTGAATATTCATACCACATCCATTTAACACATTTACCTTTATTTCTATACAAATGTCATCTATAAATGTTATTAGAGGAGGGTAGTTTAGGGATGAAACAGTAGTTATTAGTCAACAAACCTATAATCTTAATTCTTTCTTCAAATTTCTAAAAAGGTAAATTTGATAACTAGTTGTGAATATAAGCCTGAGTGCATTGCAATCAGAGATTATCTGCCATTTTGTTAGCTTCAATTTTTTACAAAGTTCCGCACACAAAGTTATACTTGATAAATAAAATAAGTAAATGGAATTCATACCTTGAGAAACAAGAAAATATTTAAATGCTTCAAAATGAACTCATATAAATTTAAGGCTATCAGGTCCACATTCATTACTAAAAAGCTATTTAGGAAGAGCCAAGGCATCCTTTGAAGTTAACTACTACTGTTCTTACCACGAAACTACTATGCTTTTCACAAAAAGAATGTCAGATCCGTACACTAGTTCCCTCCACTTGCTCCTAGACTGCTGGGGCCTCCTAATCATCTACTTTTAACCTAGTTTTATACCACTTGTAGGGTTTTAAAGAGGATCTTACCTCATCTGTAAATGGAATGCAATATACTGTAGCATACAGTTTTGCAGCATTCTGGAGGAAACTGAGGTGCCTTTTGAAATGAAAAAATAAAGCAAAGTTTGAATGCATAGTTTTAAAGATGATGTTTAACTCATTAGGAACTACATATAACCTTTAAAATGTGGATAAAAGAAAACAACTAGAATTTTGTATAGGATTATTTTTTTAAAGTAAGACAATGAAATTCTGGTACAGAAGTCACAAAGGAGGAATCAAACATCTGCCATCAAAAACACTAATATCTGGGCAGTGACCACGACTACTTTAGAAAGAGAACTGAAGGGCCAGAGGTAGAAAAAAAAATAAGACTAGTTAAAGAAAATTCATTTTAATTCATAAGAAAATACAATTCATTTGGTCTTAAAGAATATATATCAGATTTAAACTGAGCAAACAAGTTTGTTTCAAAACACAAAACAGTAAATTCTTATAGGAGAAGTGGTTTAGGTAAGGTGACTGGAAGACTAAAACAAAAAACAGATGAGAAAATTAAGTATTGAGTTATTTGTTAAAAGGAAAGTTAGTGAAAAACTAAATATTTAATCTATATACACATCTGTATTAATCTAATGTATGTCTAAAATAGTGTATCTAAGCATTTAAGTAGAGACTTCTCTGAAAAGTAATTTCAGATTATTTAGGTAGATATTCAGCAATTGTTTTTCCTCTATATAACAAAGATTCTTATATATTGGCAACATTAAACATAAAAACATTTACTGTCATTTTATTTTATGGATAAAGGCAAAGAGGTGATTTTGGTTTTACCTTAGAGTAGATACTTCTTATAAAAATGGACGTTATTTACAAAGTAAATAAATAGATTCACATTTTTGTGGGAGAGGGTTGTAGCTGGCTTTGTAGGCCAGAATGAGATAATTAGAATGAAATAATTTAACATTAAAGAGCTTGAGGTTTTCACTTGGCAATTTATAGTTAGAAAATTACAATAAGGATGCATATACAACTAGATATAAATACTCACAAAGGTTCATTTAAATCAAATTTTATTGGAGATGGAGGCCTCTTTGGTGATTGCCAAAACAAACCTAACAAAAAAGATACAAATATTATTTTCAATGTATGTAGCCAATAATAAATTACATTAAGATTTCTCAACAGTTAGTTATACTTACTACCATCTTTTAACCGTATGTCTAGAGGGAAACAGTGAAGAAGCTGAAGAGCCTAAAAGGAAAAAAAGTGAATTGAAGAAACTCACTACTTAATATTATCTGAGGCAAAATATTTTTTAAAAGTAAAAATTAAAAAATTTTATGTGTAGTTAATATATACACGTGTCAAAAACCAGCACATTACAAGACACAGTGACATCTCCCGGCCACCCCATGTCCCACTTGTCCAATCTCCTCTCACTGCCTCCCACACCTGGAAAAACCTCTATTGTCATTTTTTACCAGTAGTTACATAGTTTTTTCTGGGGGAAGCATCTATAGCAAACACACATAGAGATTATTTCGTTCCTTTTTATATAAATGATGGTATATTTTACATACCATTCTATATTCGAAGATGTAATCCTTAAATAATGATACCAGAAAAAATACATAGTACTTTGTATTTTGAAATTAGCTTCAAAATCCTCTGGGGGAGGGTGCATATGAGTGGGAATATAGACAAAACAAGATTATATACGAATTGATAACTATTAAACCTGGCTGAAAGGTAAATAATAATTACATTAATTAAGATTCATTACATTTTTTCCTCTCTATTTCGATGACTAAATATTTTTAATATTAAAGTTTGAAAAAAAATTGAGAGAAGAATTAAAAAAATTGTATTTTGAAATAAAGAGATCATTGATAATCATGGTAAGAACAATCTGAACAGCAAGGTGAAAGTGAGAAGTCCGACATTAGCCAGGAACAGATTATGTTTCCAAGGTACAGAGCCACAATGAAAGTGAGAAGACTGGAAAAATGTAATCAAAAGGTTTTTTAAAAAGATGAACTTGATTTATATTCTACACAGCAGTGGCTCAAGCCTGTAACCCTAGCAGTCTGGGAAGCCAAGGAAGGCAGACTACTCAAGGCCAGTATAAGCATGAGCAAAACCCAGTCTTTAATTAAAAATAGGAAAACTAGCTGGGTGTTGTGCAGGTGCCTACAATCCCAGCTACATGGGAGGCTGAGATAAGAGAATCGCGTGGGCCTAGAAGTTTGAGGTTGCTGCGAGCTCTGACTCCACAGGACTCTATCCAGATACAGAGAGTCTCTGTCTCAAAAAAAAAAAAAAAAAGAATTTATATTCTGATAGGTAAAAGCCTGAAGATAAAAGGCTGGAGGTAAAAATAATAGCTAATATTAGTGATGATTTATGTGTATAAGCTCTATTCTAAATGCTTTTAATCCTAGCAATTCATTTGATCCTCATTATTATCTCTATTTTACAGATGAGGGAAAAAGCATAAAATTTCATTATTAGATAGGGTGGAAAAGGCAAAAATTCAACAAAATTTCTGACTGAATATGTCTACTTTCTTCGTCTCTTACTTCTTATACAAAGTACATTCCTTAGTCTCCATAGGAAAACCCTATCTAAAACCCGACAGGGATTGCACACAAGGACAGGATCCATAAACGCATAGGTTGATAAAACAAGGAGTGGAATCTAAATGTCTTCTTTAAGTAGTAACACTCAAAGATGAATTAGCTGTGTGCCCAGAGCATGTTCTCACTTAATGTACTAGTTATTTCTGAAAAGCTTGATGAAATAGAGAGTACATATTTCAAGTTAATTTGTTAATACTGAAATGAGCCAAGGTCAGACCTTTTCAAAATATCTCAACTCACAATGTATACATACCTTATGGTTAAAATATTTTTCAAACTTTAGTCTTGCTAATTCTACACAGTGGGACCAATTTCTAGGTCTTCTGCTAAGTAATTTAATAACTTGAAAACAGCCTTCTAAATTGTGTCCACTTTGCATCTTCTAAAATGAAAGAAAGAAAAAAAAACTGAATATACTTCCAATTTAAAACACAAATACCCCATATTCGAAAAGCAACAGCCACATTAGTTTCATGTGCTAGCTTATGTGTCTTAAGCTTTCACTTTTTCACTTTACACTCCTGTCCCTCCATTTCTCTTGGTTTCCTTTCCTTTCTGTTTTTAGAGAAGAGGAATTGGGAGAAGATAGCACATGAAATTTTAAGTTATCAGTCCTATGTATGTACTTACTATAAGAAGTGCTATGAATAATACTTGATGCTAAAAATTGGCCTTTTTTGTACAGGATTAAAGTAAGAAAACACCTTTGAAGTTGTTCACATTATGAGAGTAGTACGCCTGAAAGATTACTGCCTTCTCACCAGAATTTACCTCAGCTTCTGAATGGCCTAAGAAGCCCTTAACATGTTCAAATATTAAGTTTTGTACAGTTCCACAAAACTTAAAAAAAAATAAAAAAGGTGATTTGTGACAATTTTTCAAGATTCTTGATATATCATTTCATTTTTCTGTGTACAATAATAAAGGTAAAATCTCCTTTTAGGGAGGTAAAATGAATTACTTGCAGGCAACTTAAGATTACATTAACACAGGGTGTTAAAAATTTATTTAAAAATGTACTGATTTCTACCTGCAGGACTTCCTCTGCAGATGAGTAGGTTTGCCAAAACTTGTTAAATAAAGAAGGCTTGTGGGAAAAGGAACTTTCAAACTGTAAAATAAGAGAAAGTAAAAGTTACAAGTAGAAGTATTTAAAGCTGGAAATACCTTCTCTCCTACTAGAAAGAAAATGAATTCCTCTTAGCCTTTACCTTATCTCTGGCCCACTGTATAGTATGCTCAATGGTGGCTGGGAAAGACTTCAGAGTACAAAATGGGATTTCCTCTTCTGGGGGATCCCGCTAATTAATGAGATATGACAACACATATTAAGAGAAGGAATGACAAATTTTTATTGATTGAATTTGCTTTTATTGATTTGAATTTACTATTTTTATTGATTGAATTTACTTTTAAGACCATTAAAAAAAATAAGATCCAAAATAAATAAAATCCAACCACATACTTTGACACCTTCTTAGGCAATAAGAGGAGAAGTTAATTCTTGAACATTTAACCTATTTGTTAATAGCAATATAATGATAAACATGAATGATTACTGTAATGATAAATATGAATCCCATTTATTACCTGTGCACTCATTTAGAGTGCCACGGAGCACTCATGGCGTACCATATGTAAGTGATATTTTTCTCTAAAAATTAAGGTGACATTTAAAATTTTATAATAGGCTCGGTGCCTATAGCTCAGCGGGGGCGTCCGTCACATATACTGGAGCTGGTGGGTTTGAATCCAGCCTAGGACTGTCAAACAACAATGACAACAACAACAACAAAAAATAGCCAGGCATTGTGGTGGGTGCCTGTAGTCCCAGCTACTTGGGAGGCTGAGGCAAGAGAATCACTGAAGCCCAAGAGTTTGAGGTTGCTGTGAACTGTGATACCACAGCACTCTACTAAGGGTGACATATTAAAACTCTGTCTCAAAAAATAAAAAAAATAAATAAATAAATAAAATTTTATAATACTGTCTACTTTGAAAAGTAATTCAAAAACCCACAATGTAATGGGAATATGTTTAGGTTGGTATACCATGAGCTTCCCCATGGAGAAAAAAAATTGTGAGCAGGGATAATATGTCCTGAAGCTTGGTATAGTTTCTTGCTGAAAACATGTATTAACAAATGGCAAGAGAGAGCGAGACATCCAGCTTCTAGCTTGGAACTTTGGTACGTCAGCAACCAAAGAGCGAATTAAATACGGGTGATATTGAGAAAGGCAAGAAGATTTTTGTTCAGAAGTGTGCCCAGTGGCATACTGTGGAAAAGAGGCAAGCACAAGACTGGGCCAAATCTCCATGGTCTCTCTGGGAGGAAGACAGGGCAGGCTGCTGGCTTCTCTCACACAGACGCCAATAAGAACAAAGGCATAACTTGGGGAGAGGATACACTGACGGAGTATTTGGAGAATCCCAAGAAGTACATCCCTGGAACAAAAATGATTTTTGTTGGCATTAAGAAAAAGGTAGAATGGGCAGACTTGATAGCTTATCTGAAAAAAGCTACAGATGAGTAATAGTTGGCCACTGCCTTATTAATTACAAAAGAGAAATATCTCACAGCTTTTTTTATGTGTACCATAATTTGATTGGTCTCCTTTATCAGAATTCAGATCATGAATGAGTGACAGAATATTTTTGTTGGACAGTCCCAGTTTAACTAAGACTGGTTTGTGGTTAAATGAATATGATCAGTTTTTTGGATTTTGATAGTGATTCCAATTCAGTAAATGCTATCACTGTTTTCCATTTCTAAAGATATGTTCAGATTTAATTAGTGATTTT
>CAUYQV010182813.1:0-41776 GCA_963574575.1 Galagoides demidoff
TTTAGTGCATTATTGTATGGAACATGGTTTGTTTCAAAATGATGAAATATTTCTAACCATTTGTTCTCTATTGTGATTTTTGCTGATGCCCAAGATTTAACCTTTTCCTTATCAATATATTTTTTAAATAATGATACCTCGTAAGTCGTAAGTGTCACTTTCAAAGCTGGTGCGAGACTTTTTGCCGCCACTATAAAATATAGATAATACGAGTACTGTCTGCTAAATTCATGAAATAAATAAATAAATTACTTACCTAAATTAGCTGAATAGCTGATTTGTTGATATCACTTGTTTAACTAGCACTAGCACGCAGTGGTAAGCAGGTCACTCCCTGTCATAGGGTAAAAGTTGTAAGGCAGGAAGGGGTTTTTTGGGGGGAGGGGCTTTCTGAGGCAATTATCAAACATGTCGTGCATTCTTTCCAAAAATGGGGAGTTTTTTAAAACACCGCGGGACACAGGACAAATTGTTAAAATCGGTACTGTCTCGCCAAAAGCTGGACTTCTGGTCACCTTATCCATTACAGGTATTTCCTATAACTCTCATTCCTCCTCGCCATAGTCTATAGGGGCTGCTGCAAGAGAGGAGGGCACCAAACCATTCATGAGGAATCCACTCCCTCCGCTGTTCTTCAGCTTAAACTCACTGTTTTATCTCTCTCATTTGACAGCTATATTACCATCTACTCTATTCACTACTATATTGCAACATTCACTGGTGGGGTATGGATAAAAGAACGAAGATAAAATAATTTCCTCTCAAACTGAAGGCCCTAATATACGTACGTGACCACAGAAAGCAAATTATTGAGAACCTATCGAATATGAGTTATTTTATTGTAGTAAATAAATGTGTTTAAAATCTCTGTGAAGATATCTATTTATTACTGGCTTACAATTTAAGAATGGTGAAGTTAAGAGAAATCAGGTGGGTAGCCAGGGATGTGGCAGGTTTTAGAAGGCTCATAATTCAGGTCTTTGTGACCACAAAGCCTGTGCTCTCAAGTGCATTTCCATAAGGCTTCGGATTTCTAGGCATCTAAATCTGGGAAACCTGACCAGACAGACTCAATCACAAGCCTTGATATGTTATCCATTCCATGTACCTATTCTACCCTCAGGAGCCAAACTAGAGGAGGTTTAAAGACTAGTTCCCTGAAAACCATTTATCACCCTGTCTGCTAACCAGAGGATATTAGCTCTCTATGCTGTATAACAACTTCTTACAACTTAGTGGATTATTTATTTACACATATTTATTATCTTACAGTTTCCATAGGTAAGAATTCTAGGCTTGGCTTACATAGGTTCTCTGCTTCATACTGTTATCAGGCTGCAATCCAGATGTCAGCTGGAGCTATGGTTTTGTCAACCTCATGACTGAGGAAAGATCAATTTCCAAGGTACTCATGTTGGTAGGACTCAATTTCTCAGGGCTGGAGGATTTAGCCTTAGTTTCTTGTTACAGGCTGACACAACTCTTTGCCAGACAGGTGTCTGCACTATGGCCATTTTCTTCACAGCAATCTACTTCTTCAAATCCAATAAGGGAAAAAGTCTCTGACCTGAGGGAAGTCCTAGTTTCTTACTTCTCAAGGCTTCCATATGAAAAAGTCAGGTCCACAAGAATAATCTCCCTTTTGATTCTGTAATGCAAAATCAACTAATTTAGAGGCTTAATCAAATTTACAGTCCCTTTACCTTTGCAACTACTAGCTGGATGGAAGTCATAGATCCACTCTTTATTCAGAGGAAGCCCTCACACAAAGGAATGAACACCTGGACATCCGAATCATTTGAGGTCACTGTAGGGTCTGTCTGCCACAAAGAGGAAGATGCTCTTATTATGGCATAGATTTCCCTACACCAGCACTGAGTGAACTGGGACCCAAAACCCAGTAATACCTTCAAATTCTGTGTACTTGATTACTCTGTACGTAGCTATTTATTTATGTGAGGATCACATATTAAATAATAAAACTAGTGGCATTTCTCTTATATTTCAGGACTTTTAGCATCAACTACTTCACTTATGAAGTACTATGAAATATGTGTGATGTTTTAATTACAAAAAAATGAAAGGGTGATGCCTGTGGCTCAGTGGGTAGGGTGCTGGCCCCATATACCGAGGGTGGTGGGTTCAAACCTGGCCCCAGCCAAATTGCAACAAAAAAATAATCAGGTGTTGTGGCGGGTGCCTGTAGTCCCAGCTACTCGGGAGGCTGAGGCAAGAGAATCACTTCAGCCCAGGAGCTGGAGGTTGCTGTGAGCTGTGTGACACTGTGGCACTCTACCTAGGGCAATAAGGTGAGACTCTGTCTCTACAAAAAAAAAAAAAAAAAAAAATTAACAATAACCTGTATTGAAAAGGGTCGGTGAATGGTGAGTCCATGAATCATGGCCATATGCTCAGACTTTTTCTGGGATGATATACTTCCTCTGCATCTTTGATAAGAGAGACTGATTTAAGGAGAAAGTTTGTAGATGAATATCTGGGGATTTGATTCAACAACATCTTAGGCATTCTAATGAAATGGTTTCTATTAAAAAAGGGGTAATTGTGACAGATCAAGAAATTAACCTCAGAAACATCATGTAGTCAGCTAAAAATGTAAAGGTAGAAGTTCTAAATTGCCAACTCCTAAGAATAATATAGGCTTTTAAAATAGGTGAGCTGTGTTTTGGAGCTGTCTTAGCAAATGTGTACCCATAGACAACTATCTTAAACTATGTGAGCATAGGAATCTCCTAAACTCATTGTGAATATTTAATCTAATAAAATGCAAATGAGTTTTTGATAAATTATTAAATGTCATAGTAAAAATTCATATCACTGTTCTAGTATAAATTCACCTTGTCCTAGAAATGAATTTAAATTCAATTCATATTTACTGTTTTTAGCATTTATGTACTCATTTTATTTTCTAAATAGATTTAATTGGATATAATTAATAAATTCAGTTAAGTGTGCAATTCTATGATCTTTAGTAAATATAAAGAGTTGTGCAACCATTCCTGGTTAAATTTAATTGAGTAGTCACTCAATATTTTGAGACACTCTGAGGCAGCTTCTTGCAGGAACAGAGGATTCAGTGATAAACCAAATAAAAACCAGATTTCTAGGAACTCCAAGGCAGAGCTATAGGCAGATTAAATAAAATATGGGACAGTTGGCATATTAAAGCTCAGACAAGATAGCTCCTCCTCCCACCTAATGGAACAACCATTTGGCCTGGGTCACTGAAGAAAACATAAAAATCTAATAATACCTGCTGCTGATATAACATTCTTATGCTATTTTCAATCACCTATGTTGAAGTTCCCTCCTGATGAAGACTTATTTCCTCCCTCATTGAGGGAGGTTCCTGTTGGTAATGGAAAGTTTTCTTTCATCTTGCATCTCCTTTAGTCCTTACTGAAGAGCTATTAGACATGACGAGATGATCGAAGAAAGCAAGAAGGTAAAATTCTATTTTTAGGAATGTCCTGTGTTTTTCACAATTCAAAGTATATCAGAAGAGATAAGGTTTAAAAATAAAAAATGTTGAGGCTGAGGAGGATGGATTGCTTGAGCTCAGGAGTTTGACACCAGCCTAAGCAAAAGCAAGACCCCATCTCTAAAAATAGCTGGGCACTATGGCAGGCACCTGCAGTCCCAACTACTTGGGAGGCTGAGGTAAGAGGATCTTTTGAGCCCAGGAGTTTGAGGTTCCTATGAGCTATGATGCCACAGAACTCCACCTGGGCAAGAAAGTTACACTCTGCCAAAAAAAAATCAAAAATGTTGGTGAATTATCCAAATGGGTTCAATCTAGTCACAATAAATTCTCAAAACTTTCTCTGGTTAGAAGCAAGAGAGATGTGGTAAAAAGGGACATCAGAGACATTCTTCACACATCGTTGCTTCTTGGAGAAGGAGTGACCAGTAAGATGAAGATATAAGCAGCTCTAGGGAGATGAGAGGGGCTCCTGCTGACAGAAAGAAAACGTGAACTTCAGTTCTACAACTACAAGGAACTGAATTCTGCCAACCACCTGACTGAGCTTGGAAGCAGATTCTCCCCCAGAGCCTCCAGATAATACTCCCGGACAGCCAACACCTTGATGTCAGCCTTCTGAGACTCAGGGCAGAAAAACCAGCCAAGCCCACCTGAACTTCTGACCTACAGAAGGTGAGGTTGAGGCATGTGGCCCTCCCCAGTGACTCCCAGAGTGCATAGACCCTGGTGCCCTGGCCTGGCACAGCCCAGCATGTATGCTCAGAGCCTCTGACCTCCTGTAGCCAGGCACCCAAGACAAGCAACTTGTGGAACAGCAACAGCCAGAGACCTCTGCACCCCAGGCCTTGTCCTTCTGAGATGCCAGAGTTTAGAACTACCCTGAAAGAAAGAGGAAGCCCAGAACATTACCAATATGTATCACTAGAGTGAAAAAATGAGATTCAGTGAGGACATACATTTAGAAAACAAAATATTACATATTTTGAAGAAATGGATGATAATTCAAATATTTTTTAATCTTCATGATACCTGCTTATTCTCCAGACTCTTCTCTATTTCCTCTTTTCTGTCTTATCATTCTAAATACCTGAAATTCATGCTGACTCCTAAATATCTGTCCCTTTATTCAATGATCAATCCATGTATGTGGGACTTTTGAAAGAATATTCTAGGCACTAATGTTGGTCTGGGAGTCATGAGATCTAGGTCAGTGTTATTTTTGTGCATCCTTGAGAAAGGATGAGAAAGCTCCTCTGGCTTCAGCACCTAACTTACTCCTCTGGTTGTTGTGATGGTCAAATAATCTATATGAAATGCTCTAGAGAGATATTATCATTAATATTACTAACTTTTGTGGCTACCTTCTCTCATATTTCAAGCAGAAATTTTGGAATCTGCTGTCTTCTTTAGGAAAGCTGTTGTCACCTATGTCTTCTTCATTCCTATATGAAGCATGTTAACGCAGAAGAAATTTTGATTTTAACTATACACACACACACACACACACAAACACAAACACATATATACACACACAAATTTAGCGGGAGCTCAAAGTACTTAGTAAATGCCTCCTTAGGGGCCCCCAAGCAGGACAGGGTTGAGTCTGAGTCTTCAGCAACACACAGGCTGCCACGGTGGAGAAGGCTGGTGCTACATCATCCAGGAGTGTGCAGGAAAACCTCACAGGCCCTGCTAGCGGGTCAGTTCCTCTGGGCATGATTAGGAAGGAGTCCTCCTCTCTCCCTCCTCCTTTCACTGCCACTCACCTTACTCAGCTGACACAAACACAGCTGCTCTGTGGCTGGAAAAATATTTACCCGAACTTTAGGTTTCAGCTGCTTCCACTCATTTCACATTCTTCAGCATGAAGAACTAGACTGGCCGCTCAGAAGGGAACAGTGTGCGTAGAGATCAGAGAAGTATTATTTAAACTAATCTTCATTGCTGGGTGGTGGATGTCAAAATCAGCTTCCTTCCTCTCCTTGAGCCCTTTTATTGTCTAACAAACAATAGAGGAGCCATTTCTGAAAATAGTATTAAGGACTCAGAACTAATGTGCAATGCTGATAGGGCTACACACATCACACTTAGCTAGATCTGGACTGTGACTCAAGGACATAAGCTTCCAAAGCAAGTGGCATTATTTGACAATAAACTTTTAAAAGACATATGCATAAAAAAAAGTGCAGAAATCAAAAATGAATAATTCAGTGAGTTGTATAAGCTGATTCATATGCCTATGGTCAGCACCCAAATAAAAAAACAAACAATACTAGCATTGCAAATGCCCCCTGCTTCTGCCATGTCCTAGACATTACACCCCAAGAGCAACCCTGATTCTAGCACTTGATGATCTTTCATTATCAATGTACAGTATACTTTAAAAATGTTCAGAGAGTGGGAGGCGCCTGTGGCTCAAAGGAGTAGTGTGTCAGCCACATATGATGGAGGTGTTCAAACCCAGCCCCAGCCAAAAGCACAAAAAAAGTTCAGAGAGTGACCAGTTTTGATTTTCAAATGTTTCTTCCAAATTGGTTCCTCGGCTTTGATGCTAAATGGAGAGAATGTGACAAGAATAAAATAAAGTCCAAGGGACCTCAACCTTTAACAAAATGGTACTATTGAGAAACATTGTGGTACTTGGGAAAAGGAGTTATGTATATTTCCAAAAACTTTTATAAGCTCTTACTTCTAGCATTTAAAGATCAATGAAATGCCATCTTTGTGAATATATTCAAGTCAGGATTTTCTGTAGAAAATGCTAGAAAGGGCTATATGACTAGATGCCTGCTATTCATTACTGAATATTTATATAACTAAGATCACTTTTTTCTAGGCTCAGCAAATTATACAGCAGCAGGGAAAGGGCACACAGAGCTGAACCCCAGGGATCAACATCATTCAGAAGAACTGCTTTTCCCCTGGCAAAGCCAAAACTTATGATGTTGACATCTTGACAACAGTGAAAGTTGCCATGAGCATTGGGAGCTGGGGAGGTATAAATAGGCCCTGCCTTGTGCTGCTGCTCCAGAACAGCCCCCCAGAGTCATGCTGCCCAGACTACCCAGGTGAGTGCACCTGCTGATCATGGACTGGGGCTGCCTTTACCTTTAGAAGGGAAACTGTTCAAGGCAGGATTAGTCAGAGGCAGGTAGTAAGAGATAAGGGCCTAAGCTCCTCTGTCACTTGTGGAAGTCCAGGACCCAGTGAAAAAATGACCATTTCCCAACTGCCATCCAGAAACATCTGCTTCTTTATGGTCCACAATGAAGCTGAGGCCATTGGGCAGCAGGGTGTTTGATGCACTATGTCCTATTCTTCCCCTTCTTATACAGGTGATGGAGGAGTAGGTGACATCAGGTGTCAATGACATTTCAACCTGGGGATGTAAAAGCACTTAACTTCTGCAGTCTCCCCTCAATATGTGTTTGTGTATTGTTCCCTCCTGGCAGTGGGAAATTTTTACTTAAGTGGTGTGTCTGATTTCTCATGTCCTTCAGTCTTTTCAGGATATAGTAGTGGTGAATTCTTTATTAAGATTTTATTTATTCTGAATTTTTCCTTTGATGGCTCCAGAATACAACATACATACACATATACACACATATAATATATAATACACATATATAATTACAGAGAATTAAAACAAAACAACACGAAACAAAAAACAGGCATGGGGACTCATAATAACATTAACAATTCCTTTTAGAAAATGGTTCTTTAATATTTGCTAGGCACTGCATATATCAGTTCATTTGCATGCAATCCCCAAAAGAGACTAGTATAGCACAACATACCATTACTAGTTTAGAGATGAGAACATTGTGCCTCAAGCAGGCTGCATAATATGCCCAAGGTCATACAGACAGGAATGGCGAATTGGGAAAGACAGGATTTGAACTACATAGTGAGTGGCTGTTTACAAATTGTGCTCCTATGAATAATGAACTGTTACATTTCTCAGATTTAATGATATGCTTAAGAATGTAGAATACATATATACCTTTTTAGCATTTTCTACAGAAAATCCTGACTTGACTAAATTCACACATATGGCATTTTGTTAATCCTTAAGTGCTAGAAGTAAGAGCTTGTTAAAACATTTCAAAAATGTGCAAAGAACCGTTTTTCCCATTAGCTCCCAGAGGAAATATACATACAAGTATGTAGCTTTTCCAATCCAGGTGTGATGCTCTTCAGAAAAGCAAAGGCAATTTCCTTATTTGGTGTCTCAGTAAACACAGAAGTACTTGTCAAAAAAGAAAAAATATAATGATAGGCAGATCAAAACAGAGATGAGGCAAGTAAAAATTGAACATTTATGCCTCTGTCCATATAATTATCTGGATCAGTGGAAGCGTTGAAGTTCAACTGATCCACACATCTGAGGAGACACTAAAGTCCCTACTGAATATGTTATCCAAAGTATATTGACATTTCTAGGCCATTTTGACATTCTTAACAAAAACCACCTCACAATATTTCATGTTGGATTATAACCTCATCTCTGTGAATAATGTGCAGTTATACAATCATTAGCTACACTTAATAATTTATTCATAATTTTTTTAGCATTTAATATCAGGCAGTATGCTTGGTAACTTAAATGCTAGGGTTACTATTACTGAGTGGAGGAAAAAAACAAGAAAATAGACAACAAAGCCTGATGGATTTAAGGAAGGTGTACCACACAACAAAATTCTAAGCTGATCTGTGACAAATGGCAGCAGTTAGCTATGTGAAGGAGAGTAAGAGATCAGCTTAGGGAGAGGATGCATATTCTTTTGTTAATCTTTCTTTCATTTGGGAAGAGTCAAAAGTAATGCAGAAATAAATTTGATAGGAAGGAGAGGGCACCAAATTATAAAGAATATAGATTTAAAGTTGACATGTGAAGCTATATATGGTTTGTAAGAAACAAAGCAAAAGGAATAGATTGTTGTTTCAAAAAAAGTTCTTTCTGACTATAATACAGAAGGGGAATAAACAGAAAAGGGATACCATTTAAGTGTTTATATGAATCACAACGTGAAATATTAGGGTAGTTTGGCCTATGAAGGTGGGCCATTCTTGATTGAGAAAAATCACTAGATTTAACAAAGGTCAGAAGATAGAATCAGTAAGATGTGTCTCCTGAATTGGAGTCCATAGACCCTGAGATGAGGACACTTTTTCTAATGTTATTGGAGGAATTGCTGTTATGAATGAAACCCAGTTTCTCCATCAACTTAGCTGGTAGCTACTATTCCTAGAACCACTAAGGCCCAGACAATAGAGCACTGGCAGGGGCTCCACCTGTTTGGGTCCCTTCAGAGAGCTTAGGGGCAGGGGTCATTACAACTACAGCTTTGATAACACAATCACATATGAGAGTTTAAGAGTTTGGAAGTATTTACTGAACCTGGGGAATTACACATCATACCTGGAGGGCACACAGAGATCAATGACAGCAAGCTGACAGAGAAAGGGACCTGTGGACCAATGCCTTCACTGGGTCTGGAGACTTATTATCTAAACAGGTTTTCCCTTGGTGGATTTAAAGCAAGCAGGCACCAATTCCAGGATGTCACACAGAGACTAAGAGGTGATCGCTGTGCATATCTGAGTAGTCCATGAGAGTGTGAGCTTCAGTAGGGCCAAACTAGCTGCATTTAGCTGTCCCATAATGAAGTCACCAGAGAGTGTTTATATAAGACAGATATCTGTATCAACCACATTGTGGAACTGGGTGGGATCTGCTGGGGTGGGGGGCAGAACTAGAAACTGTCAAAGGTGACTGAGCCCTGCTTCTGGTATAAGAAAATTCAATTGATATTTAAAATAGATGCTGAGGCAACATAAAGTTATAAGCATTTATTGTAAGTGTTCCTGGTAGAGGTGGAGAGTAAAAACAGATAGGCAAGAGAAAAAAATATCAGCTTCAATCTGATTTGGCCCACATGGAAGACAGGAAAAACAAATATTGCCACAGAGTTAGTTCCACCTTGAGGCAAGGGGGATGGACTTTTCTACTCCCCTATCTTTATGTTAGTTGTATGCCAAGGTCTACCTGCAGTGTTGGGGGAATGGGGTAAACCATATGGGATTCCCTGTGAAACTACTCTCCTTTGACTAAATGCAATTACACATATTTGGAGAAGCTATGATTCTTTATTTAGGCCCATTCTGATTTTGAAGGCTGGTAAAGAAGATCTGGGTGAAAGGGAGGGAGTCATCTAAGATACCCAGGATCATGGCTTAGAAATTGGCTGAGTGATGTTGTCCTTTGCTTACCTATTTTCTGAGAAAAAAATCATCACGTAAATTTTAGATTTTAGGCATGAGGGATATATGGAAGGATATCACGGAAAGGCAGGTGAAGGCCTTAAAATTAGTGCTTAAATTATAGTTAACATCACCATTTCAATGACAGCAAGAAAAAAGAGGAAAAAGACAAAGAAATGATATTAGAGACCTGGTAGGATAGAACCACGTACATTTACATATTTCTGAGTGGAAACTGTTCTTTCCACTAATTACAGAGAAAAGCCACACATCTGAAATATGTCATTTTTACTTTTGTTTCTCAAAAGGTTATTCCTAATTCCATCTATGATGTCAGAAGATGATCTGGAGTAACCTCATCCAGGCAATAATCTTCCTTTCTCTTACTGGACCTGGCATTGGGGGGAATTTCTTTTTGTTTGTGAAGCATATGAACCTACTTGTCATGGGTCCTAAGAAAAAACCCGTAGACCTTATTCTCATCCACCTAGCTTTTACTAATGCAATAATACTTTATATCAGAGGATTTTCAGAGGTGATGTTGGCTTTTCAATTCAGTAACTTCCTGAGTAATTTTAGTTGTAAAGCTACAATTTATCTGGGGAGGGTGGCTCGAGGCCTTTCCATCTGCACCACCTGTCTCCTCAGCGTGGTCCAGGCCATCACCATCAGTCCCAGGACCATCTTCTGGAGAAAGCTCAAATCATGGACCACATGGGACCTTCTTCCCTGTATCGTCCTCTTTTGGATCTTAAATTTTTTTATAAGCTCTAATTTGCCCCATTATATCATAACAGGCAATAGTACAAACAGGTCTGAAATTAACCCATATGTTGGTTACTGTTATATGGTACCATCTAAAGAAACAGTTAGGTGGCTTTTCCTCACTCTCATGGCTCTTCGGGATGTCATCTTTCAGAGTGTCATGGGCTGGAGCAGTGGGTACATGGCTGTTCATCTGTATAAACATCATAAACGTGTCTTCTACCTTCAGAGCTCCAGGTTTGCAAAAACAACCAGCCCAGAGATCAGAGCTACTCAACGTACTCTCATTCTCATGACTTGTTTCCTTTTCTTTTATTGGGCAGATTTTATTTTCTCCTTCTACATAGGCTCCACCTTGACAAATGATTCTGCAATTTTAAACATTAAACAATTTCTGGAATACGGTTATGCCAGTCTCAGCCCTTTGGTGCTGATCAGTAGGGATATCTGTATTACAAAGCACTGTAGTGCTCACTGAGAAGTGGGGGAAATTACTTTCTTTATCTATTTCTCTGGGAACCAAGGCTCTATACTTTAGGGACTGCCTTTGCCTATATTTATTCAGAGCATTAAATCAATCAAAGATTATAAAAATAGATTTAGTCTTTATTTTAAGAAGAATCCTGGTATGAAGCAATCCAAGGCTGGTTCATAAGTTCTAGGAAGTTGGTAAGAGAAATTCCTTCCAGCCTCTCATTCTGCCATTCCTATCATGCAGTTTTTATCTTCTTGTTTATACAATTATTGCTCCATTATTTAGTTAGCATTCTGAGCATAAAAGGAAGAAAGTAACAAAAAAAGAGAGATTGTAATCTAGAAATTATTTATAGTATCTGCATTACACATATAATGTATAAGGTTTGACAACTAAGTTTGCAAATTCATCCTGAAATAAGTGTTACATATCTCACTGGCAAATATCCCTATAGTCACCTTTGAAGTACTCCCCTTGGGAAGCTGTGCACTGATGCCAGCACCTACTCCACTCTTCAAAGCAATTTTAGAACTCTTTTTCTGGAATGGCCAACAGAGCTATTGTCATATTACCCTTGGTGTCCTGAATGTCATCATAATGTCTTCCTTTTAGTATTTCATCTACAGGTAAAGAAAAAAGTGATTGGTGGCCAGTTCAGGTGAGTAGGGAGTATGTTCCAATACAGTTATTTGTTTAATCTGAAAACACCCTCATAGACAGTGCTATCTATGTGAACTGGTACATTGTTGTGATGCAAGAGCCACACCTTTCTTATGCCAAAATTTTCACTTAAGATTTTTCCTTGGCTCCGTGCCTACAGCTCAGTGGCTAGGGCACCAGCCACACAGACCAGAGCTGGCAGGTTTGAACCTGACCCAAGGCCTGCCAAACAACAATGATAACTACAACAAAAAAATAGCCAGGCATTGTGGCAGGCACCTGTAGCCCCAGCTACTTGGGAGGCTGAGGCAAGAGAATCACTTAAGCCCAAGAGTTTTAGGATGCTGTGAGCTGTGAGGCCACAGCACTCTACTGAGGGTGACATAGTGAGACTCTGTCTCAAAAAAAAAAAAAAAAAGATTTTCCTAACAGTTTCTCTATTAATATTTACTTGGTCTTCTATGCTTCTCACAGTCATCTGACAATTTCAATGCATAATTTGATGGATTTTTGCAATGTATTTTTTAGTTCTGCTTCTTACTAATTGCCCTGACCTCTCTTCAATAGCAATACCTTCTCTCCCTTCAGAAAAACACTTAATCCATTTGTACATTGCCATTATCTTCATGGCATTATCCCCCAAAACTCAGCCTAACACATCTCTTATTTCACTTTCACTCTTGCCAAGTTTAATAAGAAATTTATGAAGGTTTGTTGGTTGCTCTGATTAAAGCTCCAACATTCTCAGGACAGCATACAAAAACACACAACAACAATAATGAATGCCACTGAGCAAGACATCACCACACATCAACACAAACACAACTGTGAGACCCTGATATACCATGGTTATGAAAAAGAAACCTTACTGATTTGTTTGTACAGTGCTGCCAAATTTAAGGGCAGGATGGCAAGTTTACGAACTTAATTGTCAGACCACATATATGTACATAATTTAGGGAAACAAAACTTTTTCAGAAATCTCCATTAAATATTTGAATAGACATATTCCTTTCCTCAAAAGAATAATCAAGCAACTAGTTCTTGGTGAGAATTATGTGACTAATGACTCTGGATCCCATTCCAGCCACTTCAGAAAGAAGACTTTGAGAAAAGAAAAAAGGGTGAAGACTGTTCCCTATTTGTGTTTTTGGAATATATAAACCTATCTTCAGAAATGTTTCTTAATCTGAGATATATCTTTAAAATAATTAAATTATCTGGCAGAGTGACTGGTCCAGGTCCATAATAATGCTGAATTGTTTATTTAGTCATTAATAATTGATTCAGAAAGTTAGACATGAAGAGTGAGGAAATTAGACCTAAAGTTGCAATAAATATTTAACTTTAAAGTAAAGGCCAGATTAAAAGTATGTGTGGACAGGAATGTGTGAGATGAATAGGGGAGTGTTTTGTGAGGGTCAGATGTGTAAGTGAAATATTGACATGGGTTTGAAGTCTCAGAGTTATATGGCAATGGTCACAGTGTTACTACTTTTTTTTTGACAAAATTAGAATACCAAGAGTAGAGCTGGTGTGTCTAGGCACTGTACTCTCAGAATACTGAATCTCAGTGTCATAAGTACTGAGTTTAGACCCAGCAACTCAGTGCTCATATAACATCCAAATTAACTTTCTCTAGTCAGAGTACTATAACAATAAATTACCCTACATTTTACTAGCATAATTTTCAATGTCATGGGACAATAATTTTTTTGAGGAAAGGATAGTTTGCTCTACAATAACATAATGTACTTCTAATGAACTACCTTCAGTCTTCATAAGTTAGAGCAAAGATAAGTGCAATGCTTGACCAGAGCATATCTTGAACTTGTAGCAGAAACAACCATAAGAAAAGATATACCAAATTGTGCTGTGTATAACACACAGCCATATTTTGGGGCTCAAACTTTTAGGGAAAAACCTTTTATCTAAATATTTAATTCAAATTTATATTTGTTTATCTTAGAATTTTTAGCATTTATTTTTTAATTTATCATGGTACAAGAAATTTTATGTAACAAATAATTACAAAACACAAGAACAGATACAAGGTATATCCCAATAATTGTTGTAAAAATATCAGTTAGATTGCTAGCTCCCACCTTAGCTGTACAAAGAGAAATAGGTTGCTCTCATAGGCTGAGAATGCTTTCACTGAAAGTTTATCATAAGTTCAATAAAAAATTATCATATTCCAAGGTATTATTTTGTACATGGATATCATATTGATTTCTAGAGTTACCCATAGCAAAATTAAAAAATTAAAAATATTTATACAGATGTGGAATTAGTACTACCCATGTATAAGGTGTATCTTTATTTTTCCCTCAAAAATTTGGACAAGAAAGTGTACATACATGGAAAAATATGATAAATGCAGAATGTTTAACCTTTATGAATCAAGATAATGAGTACAAGAAAGAAAAGAAACCAAAGGTCCCATTTTAGCTTTAACTTGGCACTACTCTTCTTTGTGTTAAATGAATTCAAACTTCAATCTTAGAAAAGATTCAAATTCATAATACATTTTCCCTAATCATTCTATAAAAGAAATATTTTTAAAATAATATTCTTTAAGTTTCTTTATTGCTAATTTTCCTACAGTATTACTTTTATTGTATAAAATTAAAAGCTTGACAGTTGAAGAAGAAAAACTAAAAATATATTTATTCATTCTTTTCCCTCATAATTAACATTAAAATTATAGTAATAGAATTAAATAGCAACAGAAAAATGTAAAGACAATGAAGTAGCAATAGTGGGTAAAAGACAAAAGTTTCTGTAAGTCAGAAAGCAGAGACATCTAATAGAGTGGAATGAAGAAGACAGCAACAATCTGAAGTGTGAAAATAAGAAAATACTGATACAAGGACAACAAGCAGTTAAGTCTAGATGCCCTTGGAGACTCAGGAATTGCAATATGAAAAATAGTAAAGGGTCAAGTGAACAACTGTAAGTCAATAAGGGAATTCCCTACCTATTGTCCAGATTGGTAGGGGAGTCTATGTTAGATGTTTATTTTAGTATCCTACAGGGAAAAAAATAACTATTAGGATTTCCATACTTACAACCAGATAGCTCATATCTTGTTATTATCCTGCATATTGTACCACTAACTAAAATTTGGGGTAAAATTAATGTAAATCTTTTTTGCTTGGTGAAATAAATGTTATATACAATCTTAAACAACCTAACTCTGGATAAAAAATTAAAGTAATTTTAAATACCTTTTTGGCTTGGTATAAAAGTAATAGTCTTTAAGACACACCAAAGGAGTAAAATCAAGGTCTAGAATCAGGGGTCCTCAAACTTTTTAAACAGGGGGCCAGTTTACTGTCCCTCAGACTGTTGGAGGGCCGACTGTGGGCCCCAGGATGAGTCGGCTGCTAAGCAGGACAGGCAGCGGTGGCAAAAATACTCGGAGGGCCGGATGAATGTCCTAGGCAGGCCGCGTGTGGCCCATGGACCATAGTTTAAGGATGCCTGGTGGATAGTGATTCTCAACCTGTGGGTAGCAGCCACTTTGTAACAGTGAAAATACATCCTGCATATCAGATATTTATATTACAATTCATAACAGTAGCAAAGTTACAGTTATGAAGTAGCAACGAAAATAATTTTATGGTTGGGGGTCACCACAACATGAGGAACTGTATTAAAGAGTCATAGCATTAGGTGGCATTAGGAAGGCTGAGAACCACTGGTCTAGAAGAGAATGAGAGCCTAGAAAGTATTAGCCATAGGCTTGTACCTGCCATTGCAGTCCTGAAGTTCTACTTTGGAGACTGCCTAGTATATAGCTGAATGAAGATAAATGTAGGGAATATTAAAGAAAAAGTATAATAGGAGATTCCCACACAAATCTGAAAACCTACAGGCATATAATTGTAGAAAATATGAATAAAAATAACCCATTATACAGAAAGCGCTATGAAGAAACTTTCTTGACTTATTTATTAATTTGAATGGAAAAATTCCCCCCTGCAAGTTTTTGTGTACATAAGCTGACTGTTATGGCTGAACTGTGCTTCCCAGAATTCATATGTTGAAGTCCTAATGCCTAGTACCACAGGAGGTGACTATATTTTGAGATAGGGTCCTTAAAGAGGTAATTAAGGTTAAATGACATTAGAGTGGTGTTTTCTAAAAAAGATTAGGACACAGACACATAGAGAGAAGACTGTGTGAAGATACAGAAAGGAGAAAACAATCAATCCTCTCTAACCCTCCTCCCCCCAAAATGTCTAATCCTATCACCACCTTAATCCCAGATTTCCAGCCTCCAGAACTGCGGGAAAACAAATTTCTACTGTTTAAGCCACCCAGTCTGTGGTACTTTGTTATGGCAGTCCTAGTAAACTAAAACACTGGCTTTAACAGGATTTCATAGTTTTTGTTTCTTTACTTTAAATTTTGTTTTATTTTTATTTTGTTGCATGGTCCATATAATACCTTAAGCAAGAGAAGTCTTTTTTGAAGCATGAAACCTTAATGCAGGTATTAAAGAATATCCACAGATAATAGTGCAATAGAAAATGAGAAGCTCGGTGGCACCTATGGCTCAAAGGAGTAGGGCCCTGGTCCCATATACTGGGGTGGCGGGTTCAAATGCGATCCTGATCAAAAACTGCGGAAAAAAAAAAAAAGAGAGAGAGAGAGAGATAAGCTCACATTCAAAAATCCAAAATGCACAAGAAAATAAACAACGAAGAGCAAAGACTAAAAGAAAAACTTGAAATTACTGCACACAAAATACAAAATATCCACATTATGTTTAAATAAAGTTTAAACATATGATCAGGGAACAAAAACTAGTTAACTTTTGGTGAGTTATTTGATATGCTTAATAAAATAATCCCAGTGGTTTATAACAAATCTTATTCTTCACTAATATGGTAGGCAGCTATAGCTTGGCTATGGTTTTTTTCTACTGATTTCTTTATTCTATAATCCATGTTGAAGACACAGCTGCTACGTAGAACACTTGTAGAAGAGTGTTTTAAAAAAACTGAGTGGCTCAGCGCCTGTGGCTCAATCGGCTAAGGCGCCAGCCATGTACACCTAAGGTGGCGGGTTGGAATCCCCAGCCTGGGCCTACCAAACAACAATGATGGCTGCAACCAAAAAATGTCCAGGCGTTGTGGCGGGCGCCTGTGGTCCCAGCTACTTGGGAGACGGAGGCAGGAGACTCGCTTGAGCCCAGGAATTGGAGGTTGCTATGAGCTGTGATGCTATGGCACTCTACCCAGAGGGATAGCTTAAGGCTCCGTCTCAAAAAAAAAAAAACAAAACTGAGTTGACTCAATCTTTTGCTCACAAATGATATTTATTATTTCCTCTTGCATTACATCAAATAAAGTAAATCATTTGCCTCACCTTGTAGTCAATGCTGTTATCAAAGGGCGAAGAAATTATATTCCTCTCACAAAGAAGAATAGCATAATTTACATGGCAACTGACAAAAAAGACATAGTCTTTGCACAGAAAGAAGTGGTGACTCATTGGGAAAAATAATACAATTAACTTCAGTATATTTAGAAACTTTTAAAGGGAACTCTGGAAATAAAAAAATGGCAACATATAGATGTACTTAAACAATTTATTAAATGGCAGATTAGATAGAATAAAAGGGAGAATTAAGAAACTGGAAGTTGGATCTAGGAAACTACCAAAAATACTATTCATGAAGACAAATAATTTAGAATTATGAAATAGGGTCTAGGAAAAATGGATAGCAGGGAAGTTGTACCATGAATCTAATCAAAGCTTCAAAAAAAGATAATTAAGAAAAGGAGGAAAAGTCAAAGTACACAAGTCAAATAAAGAGAATCTATAGCTATTTACAAAAGAATAAGTTCCGTATACTAAGGTCAACGATAATCTCATAAAATCTAGCCAAGATAAATGGAAAATAGGCTAGAATAAATCATATCATACATATAACACCATAATGGAAATGAGAAAATAATTATGTTTGAATATTAAAACAATATAGATTAGTGCTTTTAATTAAGAATGGTTTTAGGAACTTCAGGATACTTTTAGAAAGACACACGCTTCTGTTAGAAGCCATTAAAATACACAAAGTCATGTGAATAATCCAAGGAACAAAGAAAAGATGACACAAGTAGAAAAAAACCAACAAGTTAGTAGTCTTAAATGGTGCTGGGAAAAGTGGATAGTCACATGTAGAAGACTGAAACAGGATCTACACCACACCTCTCACCATTCACAAAAATTAATTCATGATGGACAAAAGACTTAAAGTTAACACATGAAACCATAAGATTTCGAGAAGAGGTTCAAAAAACTCTTAGAGATATTGGCCCAGGCAAAGAATTTATGAAAAAAAAACCCAAAGCAATCATAGCAACAACAAAAATAAATAAAAGGGGCTTGACTAAATTAAAAAGCTTCTGCACAGCCATGGCAGCAATCAAGAGTGAATAGACATCCTATAGGAGAAAATATTTGCATGCTATATATCCAGTAAAGCTATGATAACCAGAATCTACAAAGAACTCATGCAAATAAGCAAGAAGACATTAAACAACCCCCTTAAAAAGTGGGCAAAAGACATGATCAAAAGCTTTTCGAATGAAGATAGACTAATAGCCAATAAACATGAAAAAAATGTCCACCATCTCTAATCATCAGGGATATACAAATCAAAACCACAATGAGATAAAAACTAACTCCAGTGAAAATGGCTTTCGTCCAAAAGTCCCAAAACAGAGGAAATAAATTTCTCTAGTTTTGGTTCCCCAGCTTGCAGTACTTTGTTATGACAGTCCCAGGAAACTAAAATAAGCACAAAGGAAAACCATGCCCTTGGTCTCTTCCTTTGGTTTATAACATCTGGATGAATCTCTTGAAACTGCTGCAGTCTTAGCTTGAGGACTGTGGTGACTGGTGGAGGCTGGCACAGAGAAAGGCTGCAATGACCCCAGTGGGAAGCTACTGAATTTGCCAACCGGAGCTGCCTCCCCCTGTTCTTTCACTGTGTTAAATAATGCATCTCCTTCATTGGTTAAGCTGTGCTGTGTTGATTTTTCTATTAATTGCAGACAAAATAATCTTAACTGGTTCAGAAAGTCATTTACTTTCTGCCCCCTTTCTCATCTTTAAAGTAATAATGCAATAGTACCTACCCCATAGAATTGTTGTGAGGATTAAATGAAATAGATAATGATGCATATATTTTTTCTCTGTATCCAATTTTTGTTACAGTGCCCAATAAATCCAAGACATGTTGAAAAAAAAAGAAGTCCCAAAAGAACAGATGCTGGTGTGCATGTGGAAAGAAAGGAACATTTAGACACTATTGGTGGATCTACAAACTATCGTGACTTCTTTGAAAAACTGTATAGAGATACTTCAATGAATTACAGGTAGACTTCCATTTGATCTAGGAATCCCACTACTGGGTATTTACTCAAAAGAAAAAAAGTCATTCTGTATAAAAGACACATTCAAATGTTTATAGGAGCAAAATTCACAAGTACAAATATGGGCAACAAACCAAGTGCCCATCAATACATGAATGAATTAATAAAATGTGGTGTATGAACACCATGAAGTACTACATAGCCATTAAAAAAGTGGTGAACTGATACCTTCTTTAATAACCTGAATGGATTTGGAGAACATTCTCCTAAATGAACTATCATAAAAATGGTAAAACAAACACCATATGTGTTCACTTTTAAAATGGAACTAAATAACCAACACTCATGTGTACATATGTAGTAAAAGTCAATGGAAATCAAACAGGTGGAAGTGAGCAGGAGTGGATGGGTACATTTACACCTAGCAAGCACAATGCACATTATCTGGGAATAGACATAATTAAAACTTTGATTCAAACTGTATAAAAGTAATGCATGTAACCAAAACATTTGTATTTCTGCAGCATTCTGAAATTTAACAAATAATTTTTAAAAAGTAATGGAGGTGATTAAAGAAGCCTAACCTAGTTCCCTCCAAGCCCTTTCACAAGTGCGGAGCTCTCATGACTTAATCCCTTACCAAAAGGTCCCATCTCTTAATACCACTACAATTGGGATTAAATTTCAATACTCAGATTTTGGAGGGTATTCCAACCATAGCAAATGGAAAAGGAAAGATGCAGTGACATCAGTGACTAGATATGGGCAAGGAAGCTGAATGACCAGTGGCTATATTCCTTAAGCAGTAGTATCACTTAATTAACTTTCAGGGAAGCTACAAGGGCACCTGGGGGGATTTCTGATATACACTCAACAGTTAGTCATGAACACCAAGCATAACCTTAGGTAACTAGCTGATGAAAATAAACTAGATCTGTAATAAGAAGTCAATAAATTTTTCTCACTCCAAAATCCAGATGGCATTTAGGACAAATCAGAAACTCAACCTCACCCTAGTCTACACTGGCAAGAAAATGGTAGTCATTTTCTGCTTTGTGCCCCATTTGATGGAAAGGAGAGTATGCCAAGAAAGCAAAGGAGGAGGGGCGTAGATGAAGGAGAGTGTCCCGCTTTCAAACTCCTTAACCTACTAAATGAAAATGCCCATACTTCTCACCAATATCAGACATGAACCATTTATGCCTCTCTTTTACTGTCTCTTTACTTTCAGTAGGATTGGAACTACAATCAATTCTCAAATCGAATAAAGATCAACATCCTTAACGTGGCCTACAAAGTCTGTAGAGGAACAGGAATAGGTGCAAGCCTTTATTGTGGTTTCTGTGGGAAAGAACAGTGAGTCAGGATAAGTTTAGAACTGGCTAGTTTGAATAATTTCAGCAGGCTCTGGGATATAGGGGCTGTCCCAAGTTGTCTGGAACCTGGTCCTGGGGTGACTGGGACAAAGGAATAGTGGCTTGGAGTGCAAGATCCAAAGAGAGGAGGAGGGAGGATTGTGAGCTCTAGATTGCTTAGTTTGCACATGAAAGGCAAACTCCTGGAAGCCAGTTGATTTGGTTAGCCAATTAGCTAATCCTAGGAGGGACAGTCCCTGGGAGGAGGGGAGGGTAGCAGTTAGCAAAGTCTCAAAGTTAGAGCATCAAGAATACAATAAATAAGAAAATTATCACAACCTTTCTCATCCATCAGCTCTCAACTCAAATGTCACTACTAGCAAGGCGCAGGGTCTTACACCTATAAATCTAGTACTTTGGGGAAGCTGAGGTCAGAAGTTCAGATCAGCCTGAGCAACACAGCAAAACTTCATCTCTATGAAAAACAGAAAAATTAGCCAAGTGTGATTGTTTGTATTCCTAGCTACTTGGGAGGCTGAGCCAGACGGATCACTTAAAGCCTAAGAGTTTAAGCCTGCAGTAAGCTGTGATGATGCCACTGCACTTCACCCAAGGCAACAATAATAAAAAAACTGTCATTTCTTACAGAGAGCCTTCGGTGATCTCCTAGACTCAGTCATCCTCCTCTCAAAGGTAGGTCGTTCACAATTTCTGGCTTATATGATTATTCGATACATGTCTATCTTCCTAACTGAACTTCTAAACAAAACTTCCTAACAAAATTGAACATGAGGATTTGTCATTTGGGGCTATCTTTGTACCCCATGTCCCAAAACAGAGCTTGGCGTACAATAATTGTTCAATATGTATTTACTGAATATATCAATGTTTGAATCTTTCTGGCCTTCAGTCACTGCCACAGAAAAATTTTAAAAACCACAGCATCTCCCATTTAGTCACAAGTTAAATCAGCAATTTATAAATGACTTTCCATGAAAATAATGCTTGGTAAATAGGATACTAGGTTAAATCCTAGCTTATGTAATGAATAATATCCCTGATGTGACTAAATCACACATTACCATCATTTATAACAGTGTGGGAAAATGTATATTTAAAATTAATATTAAAGGTGTTTCTTATTCTTGACTACATAATATAGGTATAAGTGCTAATTACAGAGTTTCTGTATTGTATTATGAGTTATCCAACACTTTCTTCTCCGTACAACCTGCTTCTGGAGCTGCCATTGTAAAGTTCGCAAGAATTTGAACTCAGGATCCATCTGGTATGAAGGAAATAATATCAGGCAATTTACCAACACTTTTCCCTTCCATAGAGATGTCTGTTCATAAGCCCATATATGTATAGATGAGAATAAATCATAATAAAGTTAGCTTTCTCCTTAGATGTTTTGAAATATGCAAAGATCAATTTAGGACTCAAATTTCTCTGCTGCTCATGGGACGGTCAAATAGTTTGTTTATGAAAGTGAGTACTGTCTGAATTCCCAATCCTTCGCTGTTTCTAAGGTAGGTCGTGTACAGAATCATTCTGCAGAAAGCTTGGCAAGGCTTCATAGATACAAGGTAGAAAAATGTTAGGTGAGACATCAGAAGGTGATAGTTTAAAAAAAAATCCATTAGATGAGGCTCCTAATTTCAGCAATACCATTTATTTCCGTAATTAAATGTCAGTTGGAATGAGTCTCAATTTCCCATTATTTTCACTTGTCCCACAGGACTCCTCTGATAAGAAATTTAAAACACATGAAAACACTCAAAGAGCAAAAAATATTCAAATCCTATTTAATGACACTTATAACAATAAAGTGAGGACTAATGTTGAGTGCTCATCTATAAGCCACTGTTCAAACTATTACATAAATTAATTTATTAAATAGGTTTTACAAAACCCTACAAAAGACATCTATGATAAGATTATACCTACATTAAACAGGAAGAACTGAAGCAGAGAGATAAATTATTCAATCAAAGGAGCATAGCAAGTAAATGGCAAAGCTGGGTTTGAACCCAGGCTGTCTGAATCTGGGTTCACATTATTCTATTGTAGGATGCCTCTTAAGACAAAACATTGTTGGAAAGTGGGCTCTCTAAAGGAGTTTGGTGATTGCATTGCTAATCCTCTAGCTAATTCCTAGAGATACCAAGGAATCTTCCCAAGGCAGTAATGCATTTTCTGTCAAAATTCAGAGATCACTCCAGCACACACTGCAGAGCCTAAGATGAAGTGGTCTGGATGACCATATGTGACTTTACGGATCCTAACATTCCACTAACACCCCATACTAAACCAAGAGAGATGTTCTTTTCGCTGTTCTCTTTTTATGGATCCTCTTCCGAGATGGCTGTTTTCTACTTGTTCAGACTGATTTGGAGACTGATTTCTTCTCTCCTTTAACTCCATCTTTCTGTAATCAATATCCTGCTCTGAAGCTCTGAAACAAACACCACCACCACCTACCATTCACTGCCTGTTCGATAATTACGGAGGATTTTGCATTTTTACCTTAATTTTAATCTTCCCTAGTAAAGCAATCAGAAGTGGCTTCAATACCAGCAGTTGCAGAGTATGTTCCTCAGACTTTTCTGCTTCTTACCCAAATCTAAGGCTGAAAAGTTCAAGTTTGTTTTTCCTGGTCGATTCGTGTTTTCCAGAGAAGAGAAGTACCATGGACGCGGTACTGTTTCTCCTCTCATCCCTGCAGTACCCCCTGCAACTCCACACACTGGACGGCCCTTGTTCCCATTGTCAAACAAGCGCCCCAAACCTAGTTTCAAACAATCTGACACCCAAGAACTTCCCTATACCAGGACTTTCTTGCCTGTACTGCACCTGCGGATAGAAAGCTTTCTCCCCAGTCCCTCGGATTCAGTCGCTGACGTTTGAGGTTCAAAACCGATGGCTGGCTGAATCCCTCATCCGGTTTAATAGCAGACGACTGGCCAGGACAGCTCCCAAAGGAGAAGCGCTCGCGCAACCATGCGCCCCTCTTTCCCCGCCTCCCAGACGTTAGTCGAGTACACAGCAAGGTCTAAGAACTACAATCCCAGAACCCATCGAGCCGCAGTCGTCCGGCTGCTCAGACTCCATTTCCCAGAAGTCTTAGGGCCGCTTTCCACCCACCACGGAAAACCCGTGACGTCGTGGATTGCCCACAGAAGAATCTAAAGGCCGGCCGGGCAGGGGGCGGTGAGCGAAGTCTGTGGCGATTACAGTGGGCCTAGGTTTGGGTGGGTCACCTGCCCTCAATCACTTCTCGTCATATCTTTTTCTGTTAATTCGGAATGTAGCTTTCGCCATTTTTTATTACATTTTATTCATTTAACATGTATTTCCTCAGTCTGTTCTGTATTCGTCTGCATTTCTGATTTGTGGGCTCTATGAGATTGAAAAAAGCTTAGCTACTAGAAAAAGGCTTTCGGAATCATTTTACATACTAGTTCAGCCAATCAGAGAAGCTGCAATCTTTCTCCAATCCTTTTTTCCTGCTAACACTGCCCTGAAAAGCAGAAAGGGGTGGAAAGTAAAGATGAACACCACCGAGATAATCCCCAGACACGTTCATAAATGTTCGTTCAGCCTTTTTAAATTTTAGATAGCTAATGTTTACATGTTTATGCAGAATGAGATATGTGTATTATGTTTATACTTAACAAAAATGTTATAGTTTATACTTAAAATTTTTTACAGTATACATTCATCTTGAACTTTTCCCCATTTACACTGTAATGGTATCATCCAGGAAGAAACTAATCTTGTGTCCTGTATCAGCATTTCTTTGCAGGCTTCCTAAACACCACTGTTTTTATTTGGAATCCCAGCAAATACTTTAGTCTGCTATGGTCAAAACAACTTTATAAATATTATTATTGTTAATTTTATTAGTGTGATAATGTGATGACGGTTATGTTTAAAATGAAGAAAACTCCTTTTGCTTATGACATAATATGCTGACAAGTCAAATGATAAGGTATCTGGTACTTGCTTTAAAATACTCCAGGGATAAATGAAAGTGCACACAGTAGGTGCAGTGACAGCTGAACAACATTGACGAAGTATTGATCATTCATTATTGAAGCTGGTGAAGGATACACAGGGGTTCACTATACTGTTGTATTTTGTGTCTACCTGAAATTTTCTGCAATAAACCTTTTGAAAAATGTATACTAGCATTCCTCTTGGAACAGTGAAACCAGCTAATTCTTTCCTGCCTCCTGTTCAAGTTATTCTTGACCATCATCCAAATGAAGAATTTCCACCTCCACTGTCATCTTCATACTGCTCAGTGATTCTTTCCCCAGGGACCCATCCTCTGCCTAGTGTTCCATAGTAATTTGAAACTTCAGACTCTTCCCAGATGTCCCCTTCTCCCTCCATGCTGTTTCCCAGATGTCACTCTTCTCAGATATTACTTTCTTTTCAAGATCAGAGTTGTTATTTTCCTAAGTCTAAAGACCCTGTGGTGGCATCACATAGGTGGCTTCTGCCAAATTAGAGCATGTTGCTGTCTATCTACTACAGTCTCCCCTAAGGCACAAGGTGCATTGAGAAGCAAACCATCTGGCTTTTATACCCTTTATCACCCCTTGTCTCTATCACTTCGTAACTTCTTAATCTCTCATACATACATGACTTTTGCATTAAGCTCATAACCTTCTACTCTATCTCATGTCTCAGTTAATTCTAAGTGTCAATGTGCCTGACAGATTAGATGCTCAGTAAGTATTTATTGAATCAATCAGTGTCCACATGGATGAATCATCCAGTGAACAGTCTGCTTTTTATCTGAAATCCTGGGATCTGGCAGGCAGGAATCTCTACCCCTGTGGGTAATGCAGCATCTGCTGCCTGTGCTTTTCCCCTCCCACCAGTGGATCTAATCTTTCCCTTCTTATTTCTTGTTCCAAAGGTTCGCCTCCTCCTCTGCCTTTAAAAGGTGCCTGCCATCTGCTCCCCACCCACAACCTTCTGTCCTTCATGTTTTTCACACCCACCACTTAGCTTCTATCCATTCCAACTTTGCCAGAGATACCATTTCTTTCTGCCTCATATATGACTTTTCTCTCACACTCTCTTCAATTTTCAATCTCTCTCTTCTAGTGACTCATTTCATTATCACTTTAAGCTGGTCTAATTAAGTCTCTACTATTTAAAAACATCTTCATTAAACCCACATGCTGCCTTAGCAAGCTACTTTTCTACTTCTAATATGGTCAAATTTCACTCTCTTTAAATTAATACCCATTTTTTTCATTCTCCTCCTTACTTATTCCATGGCTTCTTAAATTTGACCTCTCCCCCTGAAACTCAGCTATACTTACTTGTAAGAAAAAGGAAAATTAAAACTATACTGATATCATTTCACCAATCAAATAGGCAAAAATTCCCAAATGTGACAGCCATAGTCTTGTCAAATCTGTGGAGAAAGAGTCAGTCTCATAGGTTGCTGGTAGGGGGAGAAATCCCATGAAGGCCGTATCAGACAAACTTACAATCCATATACCCTGAGACCTAGCAATTTTACTTCTGGGAATTTACTCATATATCTAAACATATCTCAAATGACATAAAAAAAAAAGTTATGTATTAAAAATTTTGCAGAAGGAAAAGAATGAGAATAACCTAAATAACCTGAATTTCCTCCATCATGAGATTGGCTAAATAATCGCTGTATATATGATGAAATACTATGCAGCTTGTGATGTTTCTTTTATGTATTAACTTGGTTAGGTGATGGTGCCCAGTTGTTTGGTCAAACACTAGTCTACATGTTGCTGTGAAGGGATTTTGTAGTTGTGATTAATATTACCAACAGTTTAAGTAAAGTTGACTACTCTCTGTAGTGTGGGTGGACCTCATGCAATCAGTTGAAGACCTCAAGAGCAAGAAGTGAGGTTTCTGGTAGAGGGAAGAATTCTGCCTTAAGACTTACAACATACAAATTTTCTCTGGCTTACTCTGGGGATTTCAGACTTAGTATTAAGTCTGAAAATCAACTCTTACATGAATTTCCAACCTGCTGGACTGTCCTATGGATTTCCATCTTGCCAGCCCCTGCAATCATGTGAGCCAATTCTTTAAAGTAAATCCCCCCCTCTGTATATATCAGCATTTGTATGTATCAATCTGGGTTTTGTTTCTCTAAAGATCCCCAAATTTTATACAGCTATGAAAAACAATGAAGACACTCTAATATGGAAAGATTTTCACTCTAATATGGAAAGATTTCCAGGGTATATTTTTGACTGGGAAAAAAAGGCCAGTTATATAATGCTCTGTGTTTTAAAAAAGGACTTGAAAACAAGAATATGTATTTATATTTACTTATATGTGTACTTAAGCTCTAGAAGGATACACAGAATAAAGTGGCTACTTGGCAGTTCTAAATAGATGAAGGACTGAACTAGAAGTGACAGGGTCGTCACTGTGTTTTTATAAATACTCGTGATTTTTTTAATCCTGTGATTATTTATACCTATTCAAAATCTTAAATTTTCTGAGGACTCCACTAATCCCTAATTGCTAAATCTGACTTTCCTTGTACACATCCTAATTCAGTAGCATGCTCCACCACACACCAAACCTTTGGAATTTCCACGTCGCTTCTGAGAGCTTTATCCTCCTAGTTCTGTGACTTACTCTCTTTGACTCTTCTTTGTGTTTCTTGAATAACAGAGACATTCTCCAAAGTTCTGTCTTTAACACCTTTTCTCTGGCTCTCTAGTCTCTTCTTCTTGCTGCAGTTCAAACTGTTACCCCTATATATGAGGTCTGTGCATCTGCACAGAGCCTTCCTCATCGACCTCAAGACTCACACTTCCAACTTCTTCCTAGATATCCCCAGACCCATATCAATATTCTTATGTGTCTAAAAAGGAGCTCACCATCTTCAACCCAACAGTTTCTACTGGCTACCATGTCAAAGTAGCCCAAAGAGGGCATTTTGGGTGGTCATGATGATTGGGGAGTGCTACTCATATTTAGTGGGCAGCAGTCAGTGATGATAAACACCATAAAGTGTCTCCTGCAGTCTGGCATAACAGGAACAGTCCTACTCAAATGCCAATAAGATAATGACTTTACCATCTGTATCTTCATCTTTGTTCAAAATCTGATGTTATCTATAACTCTTCTCTTTTTCTTAATGACATATTTAATCAAATCCCATTAATTCTACCTCTAAAATATCTTTCTCTCTTTTACTGTTGTCACTAGCTTAGTTTACATATGAACTCTAAGCTACAACTTTTATAAAGCTTTCTAAACTGGCTTCTGTCTCAAATATTCCTTTTACTATTTTTCACACTGCTGTCAGAGTTCTCTTCCCAAAAAACATGTGATCACGGCCCTATTCAATATAACCCAAGCCCTAGCATGAAGGCCTACTTTTCCAGCCTTCTCTTTACTTCTAATATGTGTGGAAAAAAGCAGTCACTTCTACCTCCTTTATAATCTTTTCTGGGAAATGATAAAGTCCTGAAAAACACTGGTCTTGCTCAGATACTCCAAGGATTCCCATGAAAAATAAAATCATCATCCACCTGTTTATTGGAATCTTCCTTTCCTCTCCCTTTCTTCTCTACAAAGATCAAGGTTCACTACCTTCTAGGACTCAATGATAGACCAAGGACATAGTACTCAGGGTCAGTGGATGGGTCAAGTCTCAGATACAAAACACATGCACTAAATCTCTGCATCTGCTCCCATCTGACCCAAACTGTTCTGGTTATTGGAAGGCACGCTTCCTGATTTAAGAGACATTTGAAGAAACCAAATACTAAGTTACTTACAAGTTAGGTGTATAAAACTAAAATATTAGGTTACAATATGGTATGACCTGGGAAAAGATCACAGGTTCAGAGAACCCAGGATTCTAGTTTCTATGGTGTCATAACTGTTTATAGTTACATGGTATTGCACAATGAGACATGGGCCTCAGTATCTCTTGCAAAGTTGGAAAGATAATATTTGCCTTATATTCTTCCAAGACTTCCTGTGGGAATATTAAAAAAATAAATAAAAGTTATGATAAATGAAAAGGCAAATGCTCTTCCAACTTTTATTTAAGTCCAAAATATCACAAACCTTTGGGCTAAGAGTCGGTGAAAGAGTTGACTATGTATTCCTTCCCACATCAGTAGCAGTCACAGAGGGTCTCTCCTCCTTAAATTCTAGGGGTTTCTTCACCCCAGGGAGAACTTGCCAGGACAGCCTAGCCTGAGCACTGGGAAAATAACATAGCTAAATTAGCTTATACAAGTACTGAGTCCTTCCTGTGAACCAGACACTTTTTTAAAAAGTTTACACATTTCATCTTATTTAATACAACCATCACAACAGATCGGTATTGTAGTGGTTTGGAAGATGTTTACAGATTCTTTGTTATTCCTTTCAAAAAGTGAAGCATAATTCCCTTCTCTTAGTGATTTTCAACCAGTGTACCATGAGAGGATCTGAGGTATGCTGCAAAGATTTTTGAAGATAATTAACTAAATTATTTTTGAAAGAAGTTCAAACCATAGTAAGTATATTCTTTTTTTCACTTTTTTTTTTTTTGGAACAACATACAATAGGTGAGTTGCAGAAATTTACCTATGGGTTAAAGTGTGCGGTGAGATAAAAAGGTTGAAAAACACTGTGGGCTGGACATAGTGACTCCCTTCTAAATGAAGCCATAAAAGTGACCTATAAGATAAGAGTCTGAGAAGCTAAGCTGAAGCAGTACTGCTGACTTAATTTGCTCACCCCACATTCTTTCCCCACATACCTTCCATGATTATCTTGTTAAGTTTTGCTATGACTGTGAAAAAGTTTATCTCAAATGACTGCAGAGGTGGTAGTAAAACTTAGACAGTAAGTATTGTTATATTGTTAGAGTAAAGGTTGCCTTCATGTTGTTTAAGTATTGTTACATTGTTAAGGGCTACTCTTCTGTTGTTTTCTTTGATGATTCTTTCAGATAAAGTTAAAATTTTCTAGGTTTGTTTCCTTGTGTTCCTTTACAAAAACTATTAGAATTGTAAGTGAGGCAGAACAGTCATGGGAAGTTATACTTACTGTTCTGCAGAATTTCTGGCCTTCTGGTCATAAAGCTTGGTGGACCTATCCCTTATCTCTGTGTATTAGCTGGACAGGACAAGTAGCTGGACATAAAGAATAGAAAAAAAGTAGAAGTTACAGTGTGAGACCTCAGAGGCTATGTCACAAAAGGTCTGCAGTTTTCTCCTTGCCTTCTTTCTTGGGTCACTTATATAGAATACCCCACCACACTGATTGTTGTGGTTATGAGTACACACACACATATGTGAACCAATAGAAATAATAGGATTAAAACCTCTGTCTCCAAAACTAAATGTTAGAGATCACGGTGATGGCATCTCTTCCTTTTATGACTAACCAAAGACTACGACCTTGCATCTTTAAGTTATTTGTTTTAATCAAAAAGGCAGAGCCAGGGAGTCCTGAGAAAAGCAGCCTGGTCTAAGGCCGGGTATTTCAACTTCACTGCAAGTTCCCTGCTCCTTTAGCCCAGGAACATTAACCTGTGTCCCTCTCTGGATGCTTATTCTGTTTCAGTGCATCATGTTTATCTATTCCAGATTGAGTTGTAAGCTCCTTGTGGTGTGAAATCACATTCAGTGGCTCTTTGGTGCCTGGCACACCCAACCTGAGGATTTAATAAATATTTCTTAAGTAAATGGCTGACTGATGATAGATTGCCTCACTGACATTTCCTGCTGTGTTCCATTTCCTTACCAGCTGTGCACTGGTTCTTTTTTGTTTGCCTCTCTGTATGCATTATTTATTCTCCTCTAAGCTCCACCAAAAGGCTGGTCTCTATCTGCAGGAAGCCAAACTTTTCTTTTTCCTCTACCCTCTTAACGTGGTTTTTTCCTTCTTCATCTTCTTTTTTTTTTTTTTGAGACAGAGCCTCAAACTATTGCCCTGGGTAGAGTTCTGTGACACCACAGCTCGCAGCAACCTCCAACTCCTGGGCTCAAGCGATTCTCCTGTCTCTGCCTTTGGTTGCTGCCGTCATTGTTGTTTGGCGGGCCCAGCTTGGATTTGAACCCACCAGCTCAGGTGTATGTGGCTGGTGCCTTAGCTACTTTAGCCATAGGCCCTGAGCCACCTTCTTTATTTTTTGGCTGGGCCTGAGGATTAAATTGACATAAGTCA
Source organism: Galagoides demidoff (assembly GCA_963574575.1). Taxonomy (NCBI): domain Eukaryota; kingdom Metazoa; phylum Chordata; class Mammalia; order Primates; family Galagidae; genus Galagoides; species Galagoides demidoff. The sequence goes on from CAUYQV010182813.1 coordinate 30,616, forward strand.
GATCAAAGGAAACTCAACGGTTGGAGTTGAACACTTAAATACTGAGTTGGACAAAGAGTAGTAACTTGTAAAAATGTGACAAGGCAAAGGGGCTTGGACTAGAGAAGTTAATTGGGTGAAAAGGTGAAAAGGAAGATAAGGATTAGTTTGTATGTGTATATTTCTCTTGGTCTAAACTTTTTATCCTTGATGACAAGAATGAAATTTTCTTTCTAGCATACAGAGGATATCTTTTACATGAGAATTTCATCTACTGCTTTTAAGGTCAGAGTGCTTGTTAAGTGGCTTTAACTCAAAATAGTCAATATGTCAGAGCAGTAAATTTTGGGGTGGCATGTTCCGAATTCTTCAATGGCACAGGGTAGGAGAAGAGGCAGGTCAGAGTATCATAACCCTGCTAGATCTGGTTATACTACTCTCTGGAACCTGTGAGTATCATCTTATTTATCAAAAAAGCATTTTACAGATGTGATTAAGTTAGAGATATTCAGATGAGGGAATTATCATGATAATCAGGGTGGACCCTAACTACAAGCACATTTATTCATGTAAGGGGAAGGCAGAGGGAGAATTGATGACACAGAAGAGGAGGTGGTCCTGGAGGCAGAGACTGAAGCAACACAGCCACAAGTCAAGGAATACTGACAACCACCACAAGCTGGAAAAGGCAAGGAATAGTTTCTCCTTTTGGAGCTTCCCCACACCTTGATTTTTTTCCCCCAGTGAAACTGATTTCAGACTTCTGGAATCCAGAACTATGAAGATAAATCTATTGTAACTTACCAACTTTGAGGTAATATGTTACAGAAGCTATAGGAAACTAATACGTGTACAATCCTCATTTGCCCTTGCTCCTCCAGGCTTGGGTGGCAGTGTTTTCCTCCATTTGTTAGATGCCAGTGTTCCACTGGCCTTTGGTTATACTTTCTTCAATTACTGTGCCATCAGTTTCTTTTTTGTTTGTTTTTAGAGATAGGGGTCTTACCCAGGCTGGAGTGCAATTGTGTGGTCATAGCTCACTGCAGCCTTGAACTCCTGGGCTCAAATCATCTACCCCCTCAGCTTTTTGAGTAGCTTAGATTATAGGCACATGCTACCTTGCCTGGCTTGCCATCAGATTCTCACTGGGACTCTGTCTGCCAAGATACGGAGTGAAGAAAATAAAGGACCAGACATGTAGTGGTCCCTGTAAATACCTTTTTTCACCAATAGAGTCACCCTTTGGTTCCTCATCCTCTTGGGCAGTGTTGGGTCCATTTATTGGTTCCTCAGAACTGTGGTTCCAGATTTCCCTTGGCCCGTAGTATTCTTCTCAGAGCTACATATCTCAAAAATCAAGATCAAGATGAATCCTTTTACCCCTAATAGGGGTGGTCCATCTATAACCTTCAATGCCCATCTGAGGAAGAGGATGCATTCATGATGGGATCTAGAATACATCCCATTGTGAGATCATTTTTGTTGGCCCTGCTTTCCCTCCCTTCCTCACACTATCTCCACAGTGACAAATCCAGAGGAAGATAAATTTCTCTGACCTTTCTCTTGTTATATCAAACTATTTGGGGAACAACTCCCTACCCTTAGCTGGAAAAAGGTATACTACCACTAAAATTTAATAATCACGGTTTACAGATGAAAGTGTTAATTGGTTGATTTTTTTCTCAACATTTCACTTGCTCTGTTATAGTTCTTAAACCTTTAGCAACTGCCAGTGCTTTCCAGCATGGATAGAACACAGAAAGAAAGAACAGGAAGCAAAGTAATTATGCATGCTTTAATAGTATGTCTTGTTCCAATCCAGCAAATAGGCGTGCTTTTGATTTTACAACGTGCTTCTGTAGTAAAGCCAAAAATTCTATAGAGAAACAATTTGATTCGTAAAACCTGTGCCTGAAGATTTCCAGTTGAAATCAGGATCTCTGGGCTCAGATCAAGATGGTGGGATGGTCACTCCACAGAGATTGGATGGATGCCGCATGGCCACTCAAAGTTTAGATGTTAAGACTAGTGACACACACACCAAAAGGGTAAGAAAAGATTTATTATCCACATACTGAGACTGTATAGGGAGAGCATGGGAGGTTCCCAACTAGTCTGAAAATATCTGGAGAGAGGGAAGGGATTTTTATTCTTGCTTGGGATTTTATAATAGTTATAGGGTGGTGGGATGAAGCTTCTACATTCAAGGTAGGGATTGTGTGGTTTCAACACCTCTCACACCCCCACCCTGCTAGGACACCAAGGGAGAGAGTATCCAGGCTTTTTTATCAGCTTGTCCAGATGTAGTACAGAAAGGGAAGAGGGGGTGGCTTGAAAGCTGTCAGCAGTTAACTATAAATAATGAAAACAGACTCTTAAGTACAAGTGGTTTCTTTATGAAGTTGCAAGAGTGTTGTAGAAAAGAACTCATTATAAAGGAGATAAAGTGGATAATTATCAGATGTCAAGGACAGAGAGCCAGTAGCTAAACTAATGATTTTGAATACCACATGCTGATATTTATACAATTCTCTTTCTCAGCTGTTGAAACTGTAGAAAGGAGCAGTAATAAAGATTAAGAAGGAGAAGTAATAAAGATTAAGGAAAATTCCTTGATTAAAGAGCTTTCTTCCAAAACCTTTCTCAGCCCTTGAAGACAAATAGGCATCCCTATTTTGCAGTACAAGTAACAAAGGATCAAGCATACAGATGACAGGCAGTTTCCAGGCTGGAAAAAGAGGGGTCTCTGTGGCTTTTGCTTGGAAAACTTTTTGTCCCAGATCTTTCTATGGTTGCTTCTTCTCATCCTTCAGGACTGTGGGAGAGACTATTTTCCAAAAATCCCCACAGATATATTTCCAGTCTCAAATGTTCATTTAGAAATTTGCTACTCTCCAACAAGAAGTGGAGCCTACTCTCGCACTCCTCTCCCCTCCCCCCCACCCCCAATAACCTGGCTGGGATTCTGTTACTGCATCCATGAATAGCATTTGACAGAAGTGCCAATGAGTGGCTTCCAGGGGTAGCTCACAGAAAGTGAGATGCCGTTTGATAGGTGGCTCTGTCTCAGGCTGCTCACCCTTAGAACACAGCCATCAGGACACCTGGACAGACAACCTGCGGGTGTTTTAGCCTATAGCAAATCTATTACTAAGGTCTCAGAAGATAGCCAGCATCAACTGTCAGATATGTAAGCAAGGGAGCCTATAGTTGATCTCAACTTCAGCCTTTAAGCCTTCTGACAGAGCCTCAGACAGACATCATGGGACAGAAATAAAGTATCTTCCTTATTTCCTGTCCAAACTTTTTTAAAAAAATTTTTTGCTTTTCCTTTTTATTTTCAAATAAGGTTTTAACATTCAAACATTTAACTTGTATTTTTTTTTACATAGATCATGAATACATTTATGCCATTATAGAAGTCAGTGTTTTGATTATTTATACAAATTGGAGTGCTTACATCCTACTTACATGGATGGAGCTGGAAAATATTCTTAACATAGCCTTCATTAACATAGTCTTCACCTCATTTACCCAACAACAGCATTAAGACATTTGTGTTTTACACTTGATAGATCCAACTTGTACTTGCAATATGCTCCATAGGTGTGGTCCCCCTATTAACCCTCCCTCTATCGACACACCCCCCTCCTTCTCCTCCTCTTCCCCTTCTTTTCTTCATCCTAGGCTATAGTTGTGATTCATCTTTCATATGAAAGTGTGAGTGATTACAAATTGGTTTCATAGTAGTACTGAGTACATTGGATATGTTTTTTTCATTCCTAACATACTTTACTAAGAAGAATATTTTCCAGCTCCATCCATGTAAGCATTAAAGAGGTAAAGTCTCCATTTTTTTTAATGCTTCACAATATTCCATGGTATAAATATACCATAATTTGTTAATGCATTCATTGGTCGATGGGCACTTGGGGTTCTTCCATGACTTGGCAATTATGAATTGAGCTGCAGTGAACAATTTGGTGCAAATATCTTTGTTGCCAAATGATTTTTGGTCTTTTGGATATACACCTAAAAGAAGAATTGCAGGATCAAGTGGCAGGTCTACATTTAGATCCCTGCCTGAGTGTTCTCCAAACTTCCTTCCAAAAGGAATGTACTAGCTTACATTCCCACCAGCAGTGCAGAAGTGTTCCCTTTTCTCCACATTTTGTGATGTGGGCTACTCTTACTGGAGTTAGATGGTATCTCAGAGTGGTTTTGATTTGCATTTCTCTGATGATTAAAGATGATGAGCATGTGCCTGTCTTCTTCAGAGAAGCTTCTTTTCATGTCTCTTTCCCACAATGAAATGGGATCACTTGTTTTTTTCTTATTAATAAGTTTGAGTTCTCTGTGGATTCTGGTTATTAGACCTTTGTCAGAAATATAACTTGCAAAATCCTTTCCCATTCTGAGGGCTATTTGTTTTACTTAGTGTGTTCTTGGCAGTGCAGAAACTTTTTAATTTGATCAGATCCCAGTAATGTATTTTTGATGTTGCTTCTGGGTGTTCTCCTCATAAAGTATTCTCCCAGGCCAATTTTTTCAAGTGTTTCCCCTGCACTCTCTCCAAGAATTTTTATAGTTTCATGTCTTAAGTTTAAGTCCTTTAACCAGTGAGAGTCAATTTTTGTTAGAGGAGAAAGGTGTGGGTCCAATTTCAGTCTTCTACAGGTCACTAGCCAATTCGCCCAGCACCATTTGTTAAATGGAGAATCTTTCCCCAGTTTATATTTTTATAGGCTTATCAAAGATCAAATGATAAGTGTCTGGGTTCACCTCTTGGTCTTCAATTCTGTTTCATACATCTGTTTACCTCTCTATTTTTGTGTCAGTACCATGCTGTTTTGATCACTATCGATTTATAGTATAGTCTAAAGTCTGGAAGTGTGATTTCTCCCAATTTGTTTTTATTTCTGAGTAATGTCTTGGCTATTCGGGTTCTTTTCTGTTTCCATATAAAATGAAGTCTAATTTTTTCAGGTCTTTAAAGTATGACAGAAGTGCTTTAATAGGGATTGCATTAAATCTGTAGGTTGCTTTAGGTAGTATAGACATTTTAACAATACTGATTCTTCCTAGCCATGAGCATAGCATATTTTTCCATTTGTTAACATCTCAGAGTTTCATAGTTTTCTTTATGGAGATCTTTCATGTCCTTAGTAAGATACAATCCTAGATATTTCATCTTCTTTGGCACTATTCTAAAGGGAATAGAGTCCTTGATTGTTTTTTCCCCTTGACTATTGTTGGTATATATAAAGGCTACAGATTTGTGAGTGTTAATTTTGTATCCTGAGATGCTGCTGTATTCCTTGATCACTTCTAGTTTTGCAGTTGAGTCCCTGGGGTTTTCTGGATATACAATCATATCATCTGCAAAAAGTGACAGTTTGATCTCCTCTGGTCCTAGTTGGATCCCCTTGATTACCTTCTCTTGCCTGATTGTGAAGGCTAAGACATCCATTACAATGTTAAAAAGCTGTGGAGACAATGGGCATCCTTGCCTGGTTCCTGATCTGAGTGGAAATGATTTCAATTTTACTCCATTCAATATGATATTGGCTGTGGGTTTGCTGTAGATGGCCTCTATCAGTTTAAGAAATGTTCCTTCTGGGGTGGTGCCTCAAAGGACTAGGGCACTGGCCCTATATGCCTGAGGTGGCAGGTTCAAACCCAGCCCCAGCCAAAAACTGCAAAATAAAATAAAATAAAAATAAAAATAAATGTTCCTTCTATAGCAATTTCTTAAGCATTCTGATCAAGAAGGGATGCTGGATATTATCAAAAGCTTTTTCTGCATCAATTGAGGAAATTGTATGGTCTTTGTTTTTTAATTTGTTTATGTGATGTATTATATTTATGGATTTACATATATTGAAACCCACCTGGTTGTGATATATAATTTGTTTGAAGTGTTGTTGGATTCTATTTGCTAGGATTTTATTGAATATTTTTGCATCAATATTCATTAGAGATATTGGTCTATAATTTTCTTTTCTTGTTGGGTCTTTTCCTGGTTTGGGAATCAGGGTGGTATTTGCTTCATAGAATGTGTTGAGAAGCATTCCTTCTTTTTTCTATGTTTTGGAAAAGGGTAAGTAATATAGGTACTAGTTCCTCTTTAAAGGTTTGGTAGAATTCTGATGTGAAGCCATCTGGTCCCAGGCTTTTCATTTGGGGGAGATTTCTTAAAGTTGATACTATTTCAGAACTTGTTATAAGCTTGTTCAACATTTCCACTTCTTTCTGCCTAAGTCTAGGAAGGTGGCGTGTTTCCAAGTATTGATCTATTTCCTTCAGATTTTCATACTTCTGAGAATAGAGTTTTATGTAATACTCATTCAGGATTTGTTGAATTTCTGAGGAGTCTGTTGTTATTTGGCCTTTATCATTTCTGATTGATGAAATTAGGGATTTTACTCTTCTGCTTCTGGTTAGGTTAGCCAAAGATTTATCTATTTTATTGACCTTTTCAAAAAACCAACTTTTTGATTGATTGATCTGTCGTATGATTCTTTTGTTTTCAATTTCATTTAGTTCTGCTCTAATTTTAGTTATTTCTTTTCTTCTGCTGGGTTTAGGGTTGGAATGTTCTTCCTTTTCCAGTTTCTTGAGATGTTCCATTAATTTGTTGACTTCTTCTCTTTCTGTTCTTTTGAGGAAAGCTTGTATCACTATAAATTTCCCTCTTAGGACTGCCTTTGCAGTATCCCAGAGGTTCTGATTGTTTGTGTCTTCATTATCGTTTTGTTCCAAAAATTTGGTAATTTCCTTCTTAATCTCATCTATCATTCAGCTATCATTCATTATCCCACCTATCATTCAGCATGAGGTTATTATTTTCCATGTTTTTGTATGAATATGAGGATTTCTGTTGTTACTCAGTTCAATTTTTATTCCATGATGGTCCAAGAAAATACAAGGAATAATTTCTATTCTTTTAAATTTGCTGAGGTTAGACTTGTGACCTAAGACGTGATCAATTTTAGAGGATGATCCATGGGCTGCTGAGAAGAATGTGTATTCAATTTTGTTAGGATGAAATGTTCTGTAGATGTCTGTTAAATGCAAATGTTGAACAGTTAAGTTTAAGTCTAAAATTTCTTTGCTTAGCTTCTTATTGGAGGATCTATCCAACACTGCCAAAGGGGCATTAAAATCTCTGACTGTTATGGTACTGGAGGAAATCACATTGCTCATGTCAGTTAGAGTCTCTCTTATTAATTGAGGCACATTCTGGTTGGGTGCATAAATGTTAATGATTGAAATCTCATCATGTGAGTGTTGCCCTTAGTAAATATGAAGTGACCATCCTTATCTTTCCTTACTTTTGTTGGTTTAAAGCCTATTGTATCTGTGAATAAAATTGCAACACCTGCTTTTTTCTGATTTCCATTTACCTGAGTTATAGATGACCATCCCTTCACCCTGAGTCTATGTTTATCTTTTAAGGCAAGATAAGATTCTTGAATACAGCAGATGTCTGGCCTGAGTTTTTGTATCCAGTCAGCCAACTGGTGCCTCTTTAGAGGGCAATTTAAGCCATTCACATTAATTGAGGGTATTGATAAGCTTGGTAGTATTTTGGGTATTGGGTTTTTTGAAAGTCCAGTGGACATTTTTAATCCTTTCACCACTGTGGAAGTTGGAATTTGATCAAAAGTTTTTGAGTGAGTTTACTTTTATGATGAAGGATTGTACTGTTCATTATGAAGGATAGGTCTGAGAATATCCTGGAAAGCTGGTTTAGTTATGGCAAATTTCTTCAATATGTACATGTCATTTAATTTAGTATTTAATTTCTCCATCATAAATGAAACTCAGTTGAGCTGGATATAGGATCCTGGGTTGAAAGTTATTTTGTTTAAGAAGATTAAAGGTTGATGACCACCCTCTTCTAGTTTGAAAGGTTTCAGCAGATAGATCTGCAGTCATCCTAATATTCTTCCCCTTGTAGCTTAGTTTTCTTACGTGTGGCTGCTTGCAGAATTTTCTCCTTCATATTAACTTTGGTGAAGCTAATTATAATGTGTCTATGAGATTTCTTATTCAGGTTGAGTTGTGCTGGTGTTCTGAAACTGTCTACTATCTAATTTCAGAATCTCTTGCCATGTCTGGGAAATTCTTTTTGATTATTTCCTGGAGAAGAGCATCTGTATCCTTCAAAGAAACCTTGTTGCCTTCAGGTATTCCTATAAGGTGAATATTAGATCTCTTTGAATTATCCCAGAGCTCTCTGAGAGAATGATCCATTTTTGTTCTCCACTTCTTTTCTTCTTTGAGCATTTGAGACTGTTCAAAACCTTTGACTTCAATGACAGAGATCCTTCTGGCTGCTCCATTCTGTTACTGAGGGATTCTACTTTATTTCTCAGATCTTTGAGGGCTGCAAGTTCTTGCCTCAATGTGTCAAAATCTTTGGTGATTTTGTCTTTGAATTCGTTGAATTCTTAAGACATCTTTTGAATTATTCCTTGAAATTCTAATTCTTCACCTCCATTCTGTTGATCTTATTTGCTATCCAAATTTTGAACTCAATTTCTGATGTCTCAGCCATTTGTTTATGAATGGGATCTTGTGCTGTGTCTGCCATATCGTTCCTTGGGGAAGTTGATCTACTCTGATTATTCACATTGCCAGAGTTTTTCTGTTCATTCCACCTGATTGCTTATTACTGGTTGGCTAGATGGGCAGATAAGGTGAAATTGAATTGGGAGCTCCTGGAATTGTGGCTAACCAGCCCTTTGTCAAGGATTTGCAACTGGTGACTACAGCTTTGCACAGGACCCATACAGTATTACAGTCTGAAGCTGAGTAAACCTGCTTGGTGTGCTGGGGTTAGGTGGCTCTGTCTTGTATTCAGCTGGTCCTTGTCTGGTCTTAGTGGATTTCTGCTTTGAAATCTTAGCTGTGGAGAAATACAAGCAACTAAGACACCCACCCCCCAATGGACAACAATTGGAAGAGGAAAATCAACCCTAACCATTACCATATAACCAGGGTACCACCCAAGAAGGTCCTGATTGGCCCAGGTTAGGAGTTCCAAACCAATTGACCAAGTCAGTACGAAGCTCTCAAGTGGGAGAGTTTGAAAGGTCTCCAGCAACTAGATGGCAGAGGTCTATTGGCTGCTCAAATTTAGCTCGCTCCAGTGCTCTGTGGAGTCAGAAAGGCCCACCCAGTAGCAGAGCTGGACCAGGGGGCTGTGTCTCTTTCTCCACTTTGCTCCTCCTTCATGCCCAGTCACCGGTGACCCCACAGGGCTTAGGTCCTGCTCCCACCAATAAGCAGTTGTGCTGGGGCTTTGTGCCTGTCAGAGTCAAAGGAAGGTCAATGCCCCTGGGCCTGGCCACTACCCTCTGCCACCAGCCAGCTGGGGAAACTGAGGCCTGCCTGTTTGGGGTACTCAATAGCCACTGGGGAGTGTTTCACCTGAACTCAGTCTAATCCTGAGGATAATAAGTCAACAAATGCTTTTCTCCCTCAGCCACTGCGCCTTTGTCCCAACCGCTCTGCAGCACTAGTATCCCCCCTGCAGCACTAGTATCCCCCCTATAGAGTGAGGTCTAGTTTCCTCTTGCAGTCCTCAAAGTTGGAGAGGTATGTCTCTAAAATTAGACCCCTTCGAGGGTTGCTCTATTGTTGCTGAATCTTTGTGAGAAGTGACCCTGTACAGCTCCCAGGCAACTGCCACAGTCAGGGAGTGGCTATAAAAGCAGCTCCGTGAGTGCAGGGCACACGGATCCAGCAACAGGGTGGGGGACACTGCACACAGTTCTGGCAGTGCAGGGCACCCAGTGACTTGGGCAAGTGAGCACTCTGCCCACAAATCTGGCAGGGCAAAACATGGGCCCCACAGCATTGGCAGAGCAGGGTGCAGGGCACTTGGTCCAGCAGGGCAGGGAGTGCTGATCATGAGCTGCCTCCTGCAGTCTCTGCAGGGGTTAGGCTTCTGGATATCAGGTAAGGGGGGAAGGGTGGACTGGAAGTTCAGAATGGCAGGGGAAATGTTAGTTCAATTTTCCTGCCTGGCAAGAGAGTGCTCAGGATCACAACAGGGTCCCTCTAGGGAAGTAGTCCCCACTTCCTACAGCTCTCACCCATGGGGTGAGACAAGAGGTCTTCAGTTCACTGCTCACTTGTAGAAAACCTACAGGAGCAAAGAAAGAGAGAGGAAAAAAAAACTTTCTTGGGGGAGGGGACGGACACTTTTCCTTTGGGATGAATTTCGTACCTGAAGTTTGCTTTCTTGGAGTTGCAGCTTGCTTCAGCAGAGGTGACCTGCAATTACCATTCTTCTCTCTCAGCTCGGCTCCCAGTTTTCAGCTTAATTGAGTACTTTCTGGACATTATCCTTCCCTGTAGAAGGGAGCTTCTGTTGAAGGCTGGCTCCAGTTGGCCATCTTGCCCCTCCCCTCTCCTATCCAAACTCTTGATCTACAAATCCATTAGCATAACAAATCACTGTCTTAAGCCACTATGTTTTAGAGTATTTAATTATACAGTTGTAGTAACTGAAACTCAGTTCAGAGGTCACCTCAGAGAGACCTTTATTGGCCTCATTCACGAAAATCACACCCACTAGTTATTCTCTATCACATTACTTTCATTTTATTTATTTATTTTTGTGGAAGAATATTCTTAACATGAAATTTCCCATTGTAATCATTCTTTAGTGCACAATTCAGTGGCATTAAGTACATTCACAATGTTGTACAACAATCACCACTATCCTTGTCCAGAACCTTTTCATCATCTCAAATAGAAACTCTGTATTCATTAAATGATAACTGTCCATTTTTCTCTCTTTCCAACTCCTAACAACCTCTAATCTACCTTCTGTGTCTACAAATTTGCATATTCTAGGTAGTTTATATAAGTGGAATCATATAATGTTTGCCCATTTGTTTCTGGCTGATATCGCTTTAGCATGTTTGCAAGGTACATTCATGTTATAACATGTATCAGAATTTCCTTTATTTTTAGCCTGAAAATATTCCCTTATAAGTATGTACCACATATTTTTATCCATTCAATTTTTTTTTTTTTTTGAGATGGAGCCTCAAGCTATCCCCCTGGGTAGAGTGCCATGGCATCACAGCTCATAGCAACCTCCAACTCCTGGGCTCAAGTGAGTCTCCTGCCTCCGCCTCCCAAGTAGCTGGGACCACAGGCG
>CAUYQV010182823.1:0-30333 GCA_963574575.1 Galagoides demidoff
TGTGGCGGGCGCCTGTGGTCCCAGCTACTTGGGAGGCTGAGGCAGGAGACTTGCTTGAGCCCAGGAGTTGGAGGTTGCTATGAGCTGTGATGCCATGGCACTCTACCCAGGGGGATAGCTTGAGGCTCTGTCTCAAAAATAAATAAATAAATAAATAAATAAAATAAACATTCTGGGAGGCCAGGGCAGGTGGATTGCCTAACTCAGCTCAGGAGTTGGGGACCAGTCTGAGGAAGAGTTAGACCCCATCTCTAAAAGTAGTCAGGCATTGTGGTGGGCACCTGTAGTCCCAGCTACTTGGAAGGCTGAGGCAAGAGAATCGCTTAAGCCCAAGAGTTTGAGGTTGCTGTGAGCTATGATGTCATAGCACTCTCCACCCAGGATGACAGAGTGAGACTCTTGCCTCAAAAAAACAAACCCTTCGAGTAGTTTAATGTGTAGTAAAGACAGACCCACTGACTGGGGCACGTCCAATCATTGCTCAGATTGTCCTAGAATTCAGAAACATCTGACTTTAAAGGACATTGTTTCAAAGAAGTAAATATTCAGGGTCAAATTTACAGGTTGCTAACACACACACACACACACACACACACACACGCAAAAGATAGCAGTCCATACCTTTCCTTAGGTCTGAAGTCTCAATCTTTCCCATCTAACCCTTACCTGATATGATCCCCTTATGGTTTTGCATGCCCCACTGCACAGGTTGCCCACTACATGACTGAACTCCCTCTCCCTGTTGTGTCTCTTCCCCATCCCAACCCCCGGGGTCTGCTGCCCCATAGAGAAGAAGCTGGAGGAATTCTCGGTGGAGGAAGCTGAGGTGCTACAGATCCTCACACAGGTCAATGTGGTCCGGAGAGAGTGTGAGATTGTGAGTGCCAGAGGCAGGGCAGAGCCAAGCTTGTCCTTGGGGCCCAGGGTGTTTTCTTCAAAAGAGGGACTTCATGATCAGCCTTTCCCTGTCTTCTCTCCAGAAACTAGAGGCAGCCCACTTTGATGAAAAGAAGGAGATCAACAAACGGAAGCAGCTGATCTTGGAGGGGAAGGTGAGGGCTGAGCCAGCAGGTGAGGAGTGGCTAGGTTCCTGGTGAGGAATGGGCACCCAGCTCAGCCGCTTCCTGTTCCTTGAGCCAGGACCCCGACTTGGAGGCCAAGCGCAAAGCTGAACTGGCCAAGATCAAGCAGAAGAACCGACGCTTCAAGGAGAAGGTGGCACAGACGCTGCAGAGGCAGAAGGCCAGCAGGGCAAGCTGCACAGGACATCCACCCAGGTCCCGGTCTGGGGTCTGTCCAGACCCTGTACCCACTCAGGGCCCAGCCTGAGCTCCACACAGCACCCACATGCCCAGTTTGGGACTCCTCTATGGACCTGAAAGTCTGAAAGTCCTCTGGGGTCTATCCAGCACCCCTCAGCAGAATCTGTAGGCACCTATGCCTCTCATCCGTGTACCCCTTGACTGTCCCCTTCTTAGAACCTTGGCCAAGAGCCAGGCTCTAGAAGAGGAAGGAATACTGACCAAGTCAGACTCAACTCTAGCCTTAGCCTAGGGTCACTCCCCAGGGCTGCCACATGTAAGGGGTGCTCAATAAATGGATCTTTTGACTTCTTCAGTGTGATTCAGAGAATGGCACAGGGGTGGGGGTAGGAGTAGGGTACAGCCTGTGTTCTGTTTCTCAGGTCCTCCAGAATACCACATCCATTTCCATGAAGTAGGCCCAAAGTTTTGCAGACAAACCACCAGCTTGAACCTCTGGGCTGGCCATTCTGGCCATGTGACCTTGAGGTGGTGAAGCCCCTTCTCTGGGCCTGGCAGTTGCACTGTTCTGCAAAGGTGGCCATGAGGTTTCAGTGAGGCCATCCCTGTGCTTAGTGAATACAGCTATGTTCTAGAAGCTTCCCTATCCTACATGGATGCAGGGTCAGCCAAGGTGCCCCCAAGAAGAGGGGTAGGTAAAGGGGCTGGTTACAGGTACTCAGGAGTCTACACATACTACACATAGCCATACTTAGAAATGTAATTTGGGCACCAGCACACATCCCAGAGATCTAGAAATTCTACACAATGGATAGTTCAAAAACAGCCTCCAAGCTGTGAATGGCCAGGCCTGCCCCAGACTGAGTGGGGACCCTTAGTCCCTGCCAGGGCAAATGGGCCCAACTATGCCATCTATAGCCCAGCCTATGCTGTGGGCAGAAATCGTTCATGTAAAAGCAGCCCTGAGGGTGCTGGCTCCTGCTCAGACTTGGGCAGCTGGGATCAGGGTGTGGCTTCAGCCAGACGAGCGAGCCCCTCACGAAGCTCGCTCAGCTCAAAAAGCCTGACGTCCAGCAGCTGCGCTGCTCTGCCCACCTCAGCCCGTGCCCGTTCCCGCTCTGCCCGCGCTTCCTCCAGGCTACGCTCTGTCACCCGCAACTGGTGTTCCAGCTCTGCGTTGCGGGTCTCCAGGTCCTGCAAGGAGAAGGTGGACACAGTTGGGGGCCCTGACAAGTCTCAGGAGTCCCCAACCTTGCCTGTGGCCCAGGCTCCCCTCTGCCTTCTGCTTCCTCCCTGCACCTCTGCTGTGCCCACAGCTCCCTATTCCCCTGGCCATTTTGAACATCACAGAAGAGATCCTGTCCTTCCTCTGCTCAAAGCCCTCTCATGGCTCCCATCCTCCCTGGCCCACCTATAGTTCTTTGAACACCCAACTTTCCTCCCACCCTGGGGCCTTTGCACATCCACATGCCCTATGCCCAGGAGACAACAGAGAGAAAATCTCTAACTTTTCTCTTCAGCAGCCCTTTTAAGGGAACCAGATCCTTGACCATCTCCAATTGAGTTTCTAGGAAATGCTCACATAAAGGCTTCAGGGAAAACCTAGCCAGCTAGATTCAAATGCAGGTTCTTGTGACCTCAGGCTAAGGACATGTGAGGATTTGATAGGGGTAAGCATGGGAATACAGCATGGATTCAGAAGTTGCTTATTGAACTCATGGATGGATGTGAAACCATACTAATAACCATTGATTACAAAGCACCTACTAGGTGTCATACCTTCTGTGGGCCTGGTTTTCCCTACATCAGTATTTCTCAGCTTTCCTAATGCTGTGACCCTTTAATACAGTTCCTCATGTTGTGGTGACCCCCAACCATAAAATTATTTTCGTTACTACTTCATAATTGTAATTTTGATGTTGTTAAGGATCATAATGTAAATATCTGATATGCAGGATGTATTTTCATTGTTACAAAGGGGTCACAACCCATAGGTTTAGAACTGCTGCCATACATTTTAGAGCCTTAGGTATATATTAACCTCACTCCATGTCCAGATGAAACCGCTCAAGCATGGAGCTGCCCATGACCAACCAGGAAGACAAATCCTGGGTCTGTCCTACCCTGCCCACTGTCACCCCACCATCCGGCACTCACACACACCTGCACCTTCTGTTGCGTCTCTTCATGCTCAGTGGTGTCTGGAGTATCTCGGGGTCCACCTGTCTGATTCCTCAAGGTCTGAATCTCCTAGAGAAGAAGGGGTCCCAGGGTCTGTCTGAGACCCTGGCTTCTCCCACAGGAGGTGAGGAAAGGCAAAGCCCAGGGCCACACTCAGTGCTTACCTGGTCCTTGGTCTGCACTAGCACCTCCAGCTGCTCCAACGACTGGCTGGATGCTTCCTTCTCGCTGCCCTGGGGGGCCTCTGCAGCTGCCTGGGCCTCCAATTCGGCCACCTGTGAGGAAAGGAATCTCAGCCCCTAATGCTCCAGTCAGGACCCTTGGGGCATTGGCTTCCTGCTCAGCCATGGCTACGACTGAGCACTCACTCCCTTGTTTGGTGTGCTACCACCTGCCTCTGGGCAGCTTGGACTTTAGGGTCTGATGACTCTCTGAGGCTGACATTGGTGCAGACCCATTTTATACAGCAAGAAACTGTGGCTCGGGGAAGTGACCTGTTGAGGTCACACAGCCATGAATCCAAGGCAGACGGGACACTTGGAGGCGCAGGCTCCACGGCTGCCTGGCCCAGGCAGGGGTTTCGGGGAGAGAGGGTTGCCCTCACCCGTTGCCGCAGCCGCTCAGCCTCTGCGCGCTGGGCCTCCAGCTGCTGCCTCCACTGGGCGGCGGCGGCGTTGGCCTCCCGCAGCGCGCCCGCCAGCTTATTGTTGCTGTCCTGCAGCGCGAAGAACTCAGCCTCCCACTGTACCTCTCCCACGGAGCTGCGGAGAATTGTGAATTAACAGGGGGCGACGATGGGCTGGGGGCGGGGCCAGAGGCGACGCTAGGCTAGGGGAAGGAGCGAAGAACTGGGGGTGGGGCCGGAAGACTCAGGGCTATAAACTAGGGTATGGGTGGTCCGGGAGAGGCACGGTCTTTTGTCTGGGACCAGATCCAAGCCAACACGTGGAGTCAGCCCAGTGAGACACTGTCCAAATGGTGGACAGGGGAGAGTGTCAGCCAATGGGGACATAGCAGCATGGGGCTGGGGATGGGCAAGTGTCCTTGCATTTATCATTAGCTTGCAGGGTGTGCACCGGGATTAGAAGTAGCTGGGAAAGGGGCGGGGTCAACCCGTGGAGGCGTGTTCAAGTCAGGGGTGAGTTCGAGGGGCAAGGTCTGCTCACCATAGAGCAGGATCCGGTTAGCCTCCTCCCCTTTCTCAGGTCTAGGGGTCCAAAGCCAGATCCCGCCGCCTGTCTCCTGCCTCGACTTCTAAGAAACCCCTTCCCGGTCCTCACTCCGTCCCACCCTGCAGTGGCCCCAGTCCTGCCACGCCCCTCACCCTTCCGACAGCATCTTCTTGAGCCGCTCTCTCTCTGTGGGGCCCGGGGCGTCTGCACTCTGGCTGCGGAACAATTTCTCCTCACCGGGGCCGTTGGCACTGACAAGGGGGCTCGGAGGCACCTGAGGATGAGGGCAAGGACGGAGTCATATAAGCAATGGCTTCATTGCTTATCAAGGATAGGTTAGAACGTCATGGTCCGGGCGCGCCACTGGAGTCGTGACTTGAGTTCAGGGAATCTGAACTGACCTACAGACTTCAGCACGTCCTTCCTAGCACAGGATCCATGCACGTCCCTCTCTACCTGACCCACCTCTATGGTTCCCCATGGGCTGAGAGTTTGTGCCCCACCCCCACCTTGCCTGCCTGGTTTCACTAACCCTCCAGGAGCAAACATGACACAGGTTAGACTAAACCCACTGAGGCTCTCACATCTGTAAAAGGTGAGGAAACAATCTGAAAGCTTTCCCCATAGCAATGCTACCCTTAGGGCCAATCTTCAATATCCTATGTAACTCCAGCAGGATGCCCTCCCCAGGCTTCCTGGACCACTGGCCCTGAGGGCAGAAGTCAGCTTGCTTTTCATCTCTATAACCCCTGTGCACAGCTTTGGGTTTGGCACACAGCAGTGCTCAGTAAATGATGCTGAATAAATTAATGTGGGAAAACACCCAGAGGCAGTTCATTGCTCTGCCCTGTACCTAGGCATTTCAATTCCTAGTCTTCAGTTCTGCCATCTGAATTGTGGTTTTGTCACTGGCTCCTACTCGGTGCCCTCCCTGACCCTAGGCTAGGCCCATGCCCCCATGACATGCTCCCATATCTCTCCTTAATGGTCACAGCCCTGGGTCTAACTTCAACTACTTCATAAAGTTAGAGCATTTGGTCTTGGGAACAATTATGGTGCCCAGATCCCCTAATACTGGTTGGGTGCCTGCCTGTCCCAGGGGTGCCCAATGAGGGGAGCAAAGAATGCTGACCTGGTGGGAGGCAAGCCCCAGGGCAGGACTGGTGAGCTCTCCCCCATCCTGAGATTTCTCCCGTGCCAGTCTAGCTGCTTCCTTCACTTCCTGGAATTTCTCAGCAAACTGGAGGGTGAAGGGAGGAAAGGAGAACAGTCAACAAACCCCAGGTCCCCCACCAGGTCACTCCCACCCAAGGGCAGCCCTGTCACTTTGGAATAAACCTTCAGAACTATGATTATCCCCTTATCACACAAACTGGAAGAATGGAGTTGTGTGATTGGAAAATGATATTCCCATGAGCAGAGTAGGTATTATGGCAGGTTCGCAGGTGTCATTAAGTCACAGAGGTGGCATGAAATACATTGTTCCACATTGAGAAACAAATTCCTTTTTCCTACCAGGCTTATTTTTACAAAGAGAGTCTCAGGTTGGTGCTGATCTGTTTTTATAACTTTATAACAAAGAAAGAGCAGGGAAAGAAAAAAAAGCAAAAGAAACAATAAAGGAGAAACAAGGACAAATTATAAGGAGAGAGAGAGGTCTTGGGCTCTGAGAACCATGTAGTCAGTGAGAGTAATCTTTGTTTTTGTTTTCATTGTAGCAAATGTTTACATTTACCACCTATCTATGACAAGCAATACCAGTTTTCCCATTAGAACAGGACACTATTTTCCTCCATTTTAAAATAATTTTGTTAGGCTCAGAGCCCATAGCACAGTGGTTATGGCACCAGCCACGTACACCGAAGTTGGTGAGTTCGAACCCGGCCTGGGCCAGCTTACCAACAATGACAACTGCAACAAAAAGAAGCTAGGCATTGTGCAGGCACCTGTAGACCCAGTTACTTGGGAGGCTAAGGCAAGAGAATCGCTTAAGCCCAAGAGTCTGAGGTTGCTGTGACGCCACAGCACTCTACCAAGGGTGATATAGTGAGACTCTGTCTCAAAATAATACTAATAATAATTTTGTTAAAGAAAATACTAACAGCCACCTGATTTGAGCAAAAGGCATCAATTCAATTCATTAGGGCAAAATGGTCTTTTGTTTTTATTTTTTTTAGAGACAGAGTCTCACTTTGTTGCCCTTGGTAGAGTGCTGTGACATCACAGCTCACAGCAACCTCTAGCTCCTGAACTTAGGCGATTCTCTTGCCTCAACCTCCTGGGTAGCTGGGACTACAGGCACCCGCCACAACGCCCAGCTATTTTTGTTGCAGTTTGGCCAGGGCCGGATTCGAACCTGCCACCCTTGGTATATGGAGCTGGCGCCCTACTCACTAGCCACAGGCGCCACCCCAAAAATGGTCTTTTAAAAAAAATGACCCAGGAGCATCCCCTGTGGCTCAGTGGGTAGGGCTCTGGCCCCATATACCGAAGGTGGCAGTTTCAAACCCAGCCCTGGCCAAACTGTAACAAAGAAATAGTTGGCCATTGTGGCAGGTGCCTATAGTCCCAGCTACTTGAGTGGCTTAGGCAAGAGAATTGCCTAAGCCCAGGAGCTGGAGGTTGCTGTAAGATGTGTGACCGCACAGCACTCTACCAAGGGCGACAAAGTAAGACTCTGTCTCTACAAAAAAAAAAAAAAAGACCCAGAAGCAACTCAATCCTTATGTAAGAAAAAAAATGAACCTGGGGGCACCTGTAGCACAGTAGTTAGGGCACCAGCCACATGCTCTGGGGCTGGTGGGTTTGAACCTGGTTTGGGCCTGCTAAACAAACAAAAAAAATGAACCTGGACCCCTACCTTGTACCACCTACAGAAATTAATTTGAGCCGCGGTGCCTGTAGCTCAGTGGTTAGGGCACCAGCCACATACACTGAGGCTGGAGTGTTCAAACCCAGCTCAGGCCAGCTAAAATCAACAATGACAAATGCAACAAAAAAATAGCTAGGCATTAGGTGCCTATAGTCCCAGCTACTTGGGAGGCTGAGGCAAGAGAATCGCTTAAGCCCAAGAGTTTGAAGTTGCTGTGAGCTGTGACACCATAGCATGCTACTGAGGGTGACATAGTGAGACTCTGTCTCAAAAAAAAAAGAAAAGAAAAGAAAAAGGAAAGAAATTAATTCGAGACCTAAATTAGAAAGCCTCTAGAACAAAAAAAAAGAGAATATCTTCATGACCTCAGCAAGGCACCAATAAAACAAACAACAGATAAAGATAATACTTAAGTGTAGAGAGAGCAGAGGTTGGTGGGTGATATAATATTGCTAGTGCATGTACGGAGGTGCCCAACCCAACCCGGCATCCATTTGATGCCCCAAAGAGGAGCAAGGTATATCCAAAATTGAAGCACGTGGCCAACAGAACTAGGTCTCAAACCAGGGCACCCTGAAGAGGTTTCCAGCTCATCTAATTTTTATTTATTTATTTATTTATTTTTGAGACAGAGTCTCAAGCTGTTGCACTGAGTAGAGTGCCGTGATGTCATAGCTCACAGCAACCTCCAGCTTGGACTCAAGCAATCCTCTTGCTTCTGTTTTTCTATTTTTTAGTAGAGAAGGGGTCTTTCTTTTGCTCAGGCTGGTCTCAAACTCATTAACTCAAGCAATCCACCCACCTCAGTCTCCTAGAGTGCTAGGATTACAGGTGTGAGCCACTGCACTCAGCCTCTTTTTTCTTTTTTACTGATGGGGTCTTGCTATACTGCCCAGTCTGGCCTTGAACTTCTGAGTTCAAACGATTCTCCCACTTTAGCTTCCAAAGGACTGAGATTACAGGCATGGCATGAGAATTCTGGCTCTCCCCACACTGCCTGCCTATTTTTTCAGGGAGACTGATGCCTGGGGCCTGCCCAGGGTCAACAAGTATATGGAAGAGAAGAACTAGGCCCAGCCCTGGTCTTCCCCTCCACTCCTCCACCAGGCCCACCTGTGTCAAATGCTGCTCAGAGGCAAAGCCAAGGCCGTAGACGGTGTTGGCACGACTGTCAGCCCACTGCCCGAACTTCTGGGAGGTTTTGGTAAAGGTCATGTTGGGGGTGACAGTGCTATTGATGATGGCCTGGGCAGGGGTTGCAAAACAAAGTTCAAGGTTGACTGGACTGATAATAACAAACATGAAACCCCCAGGTATCATCTTGCCTTTGTGTCTCAGAGACCTAAGCCATTTTAGGAGGCAGAAACTGAGGCCCAGGAAGGCTCAAGGATTCCCATCCCCTGTGGCACACAGCAAGGCCTGTCACGAGGACCCCTGGTGCCTATGCCCCACCCAGACCCCGTCTGGACCTTGGCACCCCCAATGCTGATGATGCGGTAGACATTGCGGGTGGCATCGTAGAAATAGGAGACAGTGAGCGCATGCTTGCCCGCTGGGATCCAGTTCCGCTTGGTGGTTGGGTCGATTTGGAACACGTGTGCTCGTGTGCTGAAGATGGGCTGCTCCCTAATGGCGAGAAGGCGCTCAGTGGGGGCCAGATACCCCTCTAGGAAGCTCAGAGGCAGGCTGGGGGAGGTGGGAGCTCACCTGGCTGTGGACATTGGTCAAGCTGGGCTGGGTGGGCTCTAAGGGGCAGCCAGAGGGGTGGCAGGAGCTGCTGGTTTGGCCTCTGGAGAGAGAGGGGAATATAAGGCCAGGCTGAGGAAGGCCAAGTAGGTCCTACCTCAGGACCCGTCACCAGATCCACCATTCATAGAACTTCTATCGAAAGGCAAGAAAATCAGTACAGATCACTCCAAGCAAGAAGACCCCATTGTCTTCATCCAGGGGAAGCCCCCACAACACCCTGGCCAGGACATGGCTTTCTGAGAGAAGCCAAGGGGCCCCCACCATCCCAATGAAAATTCTCATTGTCATGGTTATTGGAGGGCAAATGAAGCCCCTTGCATCCTGGGACCAGGCAGTGAAAGCCAAGGCCAACTCTGCTTAGTACTTTCTGCCACATCCACCTATTACTCCTGAGAGTAAGCAGGGCCTTACATCAAAAAATGGAGTATTGATAGGTGCTTACTGAGAGATCAGTTCCCCACTAGACTCAGAGAGGGACTCCTCAGCTCCCACCCTAGGACAGAGGAACAACTCATCGAGTCACAGTCCAAATCATCAGGGAGCCCCCAGCACAGTTGAAAAGACAAGACATAGCCAAATAGCAAAATCCTGGTGCCCACCATGGAGGGGCGGAGCAGGATCCAGGATTGGGAGTGGAGCTCCCCAACCTCCCAGTTGGCTCTTCTAGCCACCAACCCAGTTAGCCAGGAAAGATGCTGGGAGGGAATTTCCTGGTCCTCCCCCCTGTTCCCCCAAATCTGCAACCAGGAGACCTGCGGGGATGGAGGAAGGGATTGGAGAAGGGGAGGGGCCCCATTCAACAGCCTCTGTGGTCAGAGGGGGTGCCCCCCCATCCAGTCCTGGGCAGCTGCTGTCTGTCTGGTCACAGGGTCTGAAACTGGAGCCCCCGCGTGGAGGATGGCAGCTCTGGCCTGGGTTGAGGGTGGGTCCTGGACCCGTGGGGATCCCCGGAACCCAGGCCCTTCCGGTCCAGCCGCTCCTGCCCCGACTTGCGGCGTTTGGAGAAAGTTACTCACCAACTAGTCATACTCGGACGCTGCGGGACGCGGGGTTCCCGGAAGGGGGGATCCGACACCACCCGGTACCACGGATCCCCAATCAGGCGGGTGGGTGAGATCCCATCCCATTAGCCCCCCAGTTCAGGAGGGTCTGATACTCATTCAGGATGCAGTCCTCACCCACATCAAGAAGAAACCAGTGCGCACCCCAACTTCGGACGCGCGCCCAACCCTGGAACTTCTGAGATCCCCGCGACGCCCCAGACTTCGGGGACACCTCCTCTGTCTCCTCCAACCCCATGTCTGTAACTTCATGGATCCCCCTTCTGCGCTGCGGCCTCTCACCCTAGGTCCGGAACTCTGGGGAGCTCCGTTGCACCCAATTACTAAACTTCAAGAACCCCACTGCCACCCCTCCAGCCCCTCGTCCGGAACTTCGCGACCCTTCCACCACCTGGGGGTGGTGACCCCACTCACCACCCCAGGTCCGCAAGCTCGGTAACCACTTCGCAGCCTACTCCAACGCCGGGTCCAGAACTTTGGGAACCTCCCGCGCAGTCCCCGCCTCGACCCCGAGTCCAGTACTTCGAGCCCCCCAGAGCTACCCTCAGCCCTAGAATTTGGGGACCCTCGCACCGCCTCCAGGCCTTACGTCCGGACTCCGCGCCCTCCCTTGGCCCTGGGACTTGGAAGCCCCGGAGCTCCCAGCTCAGGCTGGGCCGGCCGGGCTCACCCTGCCAAGTCGGCGCCCCGTGAGTGTCCGGGCGCGAGTCGGGTGCAGACCCGCGGCGCTGACTCCGCGCAGCCGGGCGCCCCGCTCGCTCCCTGGATCCCCGGCCCGCGCCCTCCGCGCCTCCCGCGCCTTTGTCTGCGCCGCCGCCACCGCCCGCGCCGCCTCCGGTCCCATCGCGGCCGGTCCCGACGCGGCCGCCGCCCGCCCCGCCTCCCCAGGCCGCTGAGGCCGCCCCGCTGCGCCCCCTGCCGGCCCTCTGTAGCAGGGGGGGGCGGCCGCGGGGAAGGGACTCAGAATTGGGGAAGGGGGCTGGGATCGGGAGAAGGGGGACTGGGGTAGGGGGTGGTGTGGAAGCCAAGATTGAGAGCAGGAAGGTGAGAACAAAGAGACAGACATCTGGGATGAGATAGGGATCCAGAGACAGGGAGAGATAGTAGAGAGACCGGAAGCAGATGGACAGACAAACCGACCTGAACAGATAGAGATGTGTGTGACCTCACCCTCCTTTCACCTTCTCAGAGGCAGCCCTGACCTTTCAGATCGCTTTTGCCTCTACCTGGGGTCATGACTTCGGTCCTGTGACGGGGGGGGGGGGGGCAAGGCTCCTCCTAGGGTGCAGGGTGCTAGGGAGTCTCAGAATCTGGGTACAGGAGGTGTTCAATGAGTGTTGCCAGGAAATGAAAGACACCAAGGGAACTGGAAGCCTTCCTGTCCTTTTGCCCAGTCCTGATCCTGGGGTAGGGATGTCTGTTCACCTCTGTCCCCTCCCAAGAAAATGGTAAACATGTCAATGACAGTTGGATTAAGGTTATTATTACTGTTGTTTGGGGGTCCTAGAATTGAATGGCTGAAGGAATATTGGTGTCCAGTTCCCAATAAATGGGTGGGTGTGTCTCCTCAAGCTCCACTGGCCTATATTTGTCACCTGTAGTCATAAGGAGCCCTCCCTTTCCATACTTGCCAGGAGAGGATCCTTCACTGGGATCTACCTCCCCAGGTCCAAGCCCACCTGAGGGTCCCATGCATCAATCCTTTTACTTTTCTGTCTCTGGCATCTTCTCCAAAATCACACAGTGCTATTGGGTTCATGGGCAGAGGCCCTGTGGGCCCTTGGAACTCAGAAGCTCTCAGCCTCATAGGTGCATTTATTTATTTATTTATTTATTGAGACAGAGTCTTACTTGTAGCCCTCTGTAGGGTATGGTGGCATCACAGCTCACAGCAACCTTAAACTTTTGGACTCAAGCAATTCCCTTGCCTCAGCATCCCAGGTAGCTGGGGCTACAGACACCTACCACAATGCCCAGCTATTTTTAGAGATGAGGTCTCACTCTGGCTCAGGTCTCACTCTGGTCTCAACCCTGTGAGCTCAGGCAATCCACCTGCTTCAGCCTCCCAGAGTGCTAGGATTATAGGCATGAGCCACCATGACTGTCCATGGTTGCATTTTCTAATAACTTCAAAGGTTTTTCCTTTTCTTCTCTGAGATCTCCACTCATGTCTCCTTTCCCTGTTTTGTTGTTTTGAGATAGGCTTTCATTCTGTCACCTGGGCTAGAGTAGACTGTCATCATCATAGCTCACTGCAACCTCAAACTCCTGGGCTCAAGCGATCCTCCTGCTTCAGCTTCTTAAGTAACTGGGACTACAGGCACCCGCCACCACACCCAGCAATTTTTTTTATTTTTTGTATTGACAGGGTCTCACTCTTGCTCACACTGGTCTCAAATTCCTGAACTCAAGTGATCCTTCTGCCTCACCTCCCAGAGTGCTAGGATTACAGGTGTTAGCCCAGCCTCCTCTTGTTTGATTACTGTTTCTGCCTAACAAAAATCACACATCTGTGCAGATAGGTACCTTCAAATTACCTTTAGGTGAATTCCAAATCAGGTTGTCTCTGGAGACCTCCAGGTCAAGATCTGAGTTTTCTTCCCTCCAGGCCTGTCCAATCTGTTCCTTCCACCTGGAATGCCCTCTCTACTGGCATCTATCCTCTCTTGTCCTTCCAGACCCAGCCCCACTACCCCCTCACCTCCTTTGGGAAGCCTCTCTGACTATCCCAGACTTGCAAGAGGTGTTGCCCTCCCCTGCCGTGTGTCCCAGTCCCGCCTGTGATATTTGTTACATGAACAGGTCAGGATGCTCCTCTATAGCTGGCCCATCCATCCTAAAGCCTCAGTCTAACCCAGCATGAAAGTAACTGTCCATCCCAGCTAGGGAAACTGAGACACAGACTAGATTTCCCCAGCTGCTTTTAACTTCATGCGTCTGTACAAGGGAAGGATTTGGCTTCACTCTCAGGCCTGAAGCCACAAAATACTTGAACACTGTAGGGAACAAAGAAAATACCGTCTGTTCTGTGCAAGGAGTGACTTTTCCTTATTACCAACAATTTTTTAAAAAAGTATCTGGGGCTCAGCGCCTGTGGCTCAATCGGCTAAGTCACCAGCCACGTACACCTAAGGTGGCGGGTTCAAATCCCCAGCCTGGGCCCGTCAAACAACAATGATGGCTGCAATCAAAAAATGGCCGGGCGTTGTGGCGGGCGCCTGTGATCCCAGCTACTTGGGAGGTGGAGGCAGGAGACTCGCTTGAGCCCAGGAGTTGTAGGTTGCTATGAGCTGTGATACCATGGCACTCTACCCAGGGGGATAGCTTGAGGCTCTGTCTAAAAAAAAAAAAAAGTATCTGGGAAAACTACTGGCAGGGCCAAGGCTTCTGGAAGCCGCTAAGAGTTTGCTGAGAGCCTGGCCTATTGCAGAACTGGGTCCTTGTGGTTATTCTATGGAAGTATCTGGGTGAGGACTCCAGGCAGACTTTGCTCTTTATGTGGGCAGAAAGCAACAGTGTAAGAGAACAAAAAGCTGAATCGCTTCCCTGCACCCCCTCTTAGGCCTCTGAGAGGTGCTGGGGACAGGGCTGGCCTTGAGCAGCCCCGACCTGAAGGCATCTCAGCCAAGTCCAGGCTGAGGAATTGGCTTCCTCAGTGTAGACCTAAGCTTTTTTACCTGGAGAATGGGCTGATGCTTGCAGACATAGAGGGACAGAAAGGGATAGGGAAGCAACATCAACGGCAGCTTTGTCTTCTGGGTATTGACAGGTAGAGGGCTGCCCTGAGCTGCCATTCCCTTCCCAGCCAGAACCCTCTTCTGCCTGGGCCTTGAGGCCTTTCTTCCAAGGAACTGGGAATGTTCTTGCAGGGCAGGCAAAGGCTACCACCCCAAGATGGCAGACTAGGGGTGACAATTTTCCTTTGAGTCTGAGGAATGGTATAAGGAATGAGTTTCCTGACACAGGAGAGACCAAGCAAGGGCCAGGATAATTCATTCAGCACTAGGGAAGCTGCATTTGCAGAATGGCTTTTAGGGGTCAGGCTCTGGTCTCTGCCTAGTTAAATTTGTTTTTTTTTTTTTTTGCCTAGTTAAATTTGAATGAACTTTTGGGCTTAAGCTAACCTCTCTCTTCTCCAGAGGGCTCCCATTCACCAGAGCAGGAGCCATCCAGTTACTTGTCCCCAAAACTGGGTGCCCAACCTCCCAGTGCCAGTTTTGGTGATCTGTTTATAGCAGGATTCAGTTGGCATTCACCTGTTACATGGCTCTGTCCCAGCACCTGGCCTGTGACAGATCTCCATGAGCACTTTCAGAACTATGGGACTCCCCCTCTCCCCAGGTTCCAGCTTTAGCCCTTGATGGCCTCTGGACTCACATGAGCCAGAGAGCAAATCCCAGCCCTGCCTCTTATTGGCAGTGCAGCCCTGAAGAAGTCACTTCCCTTCTCTGTTTCCCTATCCATAAAATGGACATATGAATGGTGCCCACTTCTGAGATTTACTGTTCAGATCCAGTGAGTTCTTATGTGAAGAGAGCATGACTGTAGGTGCTTAATAAATGCTTTCTGTTAGAAACATATTTATTCTTGGTATGTGCTTTGGATCCTGAGCCAACTTCTTAGTTTTCTTTTTCAGGACTTGAAGGACCCCAACCAGACATAAGTTCTTGAGGATAGAAGTTGGTCTAACCTCACATAATATCCTCTAAATCTTTAGCTCCTAGCTCCTCATATGCCTTCTCCATCTACCTCTTTCTTCCTTTTCCCCATTCTCCCAGGCATGCATAGCTAGTGTAAAGTTATCCTCCTTGAAAACTCCTATTCATCCCTCAAAGCCCTGCCTCCAAAAAGCCTTCTCTCCTCTTCTTCTCTAGAACCTCCTCTAGACCTTCTGCTGTGGCCAAGCCTTGACCTCACAGTGTCTGTGTCCAGCTCTGACCCCCTGAGCCTGAGCCTCAGTGTACCAAGAGTGGAAACCAAGGGTGAGTCTTCCCTAGGGTTTGTTGTCTCTCAGCATAAGGTGGGCACATGGGGGTCAGGTGAAGGGACCATGCTTGAAGATGCCATAATATTGGTTATTTTGCATCACTTGAGGGAGACCGTGCCTTAAATTTAGAACTTGATTTCTGCCCAAGAAAGAAAAATCATTTCATTCAACAAAAAGCCCAAGGAAGCAAGGGAGTCAGGCTCCCTCGGCCCCAGGAAAGAAGGGGTTATAAAGAAGGCCCTGGCATTGGGTCATAAACTTGAGGGTTCAGGACTAGGGTGGGTTGGGGGTAGAAGGAGGCAACATTCAAGACCCCTCTGAGCAACAAACCTGGATCTGAAGATCAGTTCCTACAGACCTAATTACTCTAATTTGCTACATGCACTAATTACCTCCTGGGTGCCGGGTGACTGGGCGGGGCTGCCCCATTTTCTGGAGGTAGGTCGGGGCCCATTTATTTTTGGCTGCATCGTCCTTGAAGGCTCCAACATCAGCCTGCATGAAGGGCAGAAAGTGGGGCAGAGAAATTGCGGCCACTCAGGACTCTGTGGGACCTGGGGGTCAGGTGGCCTTGGAAGCTGCCTGAACAGGAGGCTTGCAATGAAAGCCTGAGGGTCTTTGACACCCAGCCAGAGACAGTAGGATCTGGAGGGATGAAGATTCTGCCAGCTCCAGGGTAAACTGGTTGGTAATGTGAATCATTGCTGGGAGGGGCATTGTGAGGGGGTTAGTCAGATGAACCTGGGTTCAAATCCCAGATCCCAATAGCTTGCTATGTGTTCCTGAGCATATGACCTTTCATGAACTCCTTGCACTTTTTCTGAGGGATGAAATAGGCATGATAATTCAAAAGGGTGCTCTAGGCAAAGGGCACAGCATGTGCAAAGGCCCTGAGGTGAGAATCAGCTGGATATGTTGGAGGAAGACTGGGGAGGCTGGAGGGGGAGAAAGCAGAATGGAGTAAGTGAGAAGAAAGTATAGGTGGTGCTGAGACCTTGGTGGAGGGGGCCATAGGAGCTGAGCAGAGCAGAGCTTCATGGTCCCTGATAAATTGAGTGGGTTTTGTTCTGAGGGTGTTGGGGAGCCATAGGAGAGTTTGGAGCCAGGGAGCAAAAGAGTGATCAGATTTACACTGTAGGCTCTAGGCTGGGTCTCAGCTCTTAGGAAAAAATGAAGCATGCAAAATGGGGACAGACTCTGTCTTTCTCTGAACCTCAGTTTCTCCATCCTGGGCAGAGTCCTGAGACTTGGGCAGCCCCAGGACATGCTGGGACCTCAGCCAGGGAAGCCCCTCCCCACCACAAAGCTCCCAAAGTTTGGCTGAGCAGCCTACACACCCTCTTTTCTGCCTGTCCCTACTTCCCACGCTCCTTCTGTGGCCTTGAGGGAACAGCTGTGGGAACAGAGAGCGGGAGGCCGTGGGGAAGCAGCTTGGAGGGCTCTGGGGGCCCTGTTCCCTCTTGGTGACAGCCCACGCGGGGCTGCTGGGCGCCGAATGTTCTCGCAGTGGTTGGGTGACTCAGAAGCTGCAGCCTCTTTCTTTGGTATTGCCAGAGGGAGACCATTCCTAGTCACTAGGTGTAGGCCTAGGTCTGGATAGGCCACGGCTGCCCTCTAGAATGCCCTCACACCAGCCCTTTACCCCCAGTTGCTCACTCCCCTGCTCTAGCACCTTCCATGGCTCTTCAGGATGCCTCAGAGAGAGAATCAAATTCCTTATTGCCCATCATCCAAGTTGCTCAGCCCTACCTCTGAACCTTTTGTACTGCTTTCTGAGCCTTTTGTCCACCCCAGACTGGGGACTCACTAGAGTCCAGGCCCAGGCCCAGGCCTCTCGGAGGCCTCATCATCCAGTGTGGGAGTACACAGTAGAGGCATCACAGGAGGAAGACACCCATGTGACAGCCCAAGGCCAAATACCATGGCCTAACCTTTAATTTCTTTTTATTGAAGCGGAAACTGAGGTTCAGGGAGCTTAAGTCCATTCTCCCAAAAAAAAGTTCAGCAGAAAGGAAGAGCTGGGCCTTGAACCCAGGTCTCAGAGGCCAGGCCTGCTTCCTGCAGCCTTTGAAGCCTTATTTACCCAAGTCAGGGAGTGGGTTAGGAGGGCTCATTAACCTACCTGCAGGTAGATTTGATGCAATCTGGGCTTAAACTCAAGGAGTCTAACAGCTTGTTTCTATGGATGCACCAGGGGGACCTCCCTGAGCCTCTGTAAAATAGTCATTGTTCATTATTTACTTATGTTTATTGAGCATTTACTACCTCCAGCATTATTAGGAACTCCTGCCCTCAAGGAGCTCACATCTGGTGGGCAAGACAGATGATAAACATAAAAAATGAGGAGGTTGGGCACAGTAGCTCATGGCTGTAATCCTAACCCTCTGGGAGGCCAAAACTGGGGGATCACTAAGGTCAGTTTTGGTCTGAGACCAAAACTAGAAAAATTAGCCAAGTGTAGTGGCACACACCTGTAGTCTCAGCTACTCAAGAGACTGAGGCAGGAGGATCTCTTGAGCCCAGGAATTTGAGGATATAGCAAGCTATGGTGACATAATCTATAATGCACTCTAGCTAGGGTGACAGAGACACCTGTCTAAAAAAACAAAAAAGCTTGGCACCTATAGCTCAGCTGCTAGGGCGCCAGCCACATACACTGGAGCTGGCAGGTTCAAATCCAGCCTGGGTTTGCCAAACAACAATGACAACTACAACCAAAAACTAGGCAGCCGTTATGGTGGGCACTTGTAGTCCCAGCTACTTGTGAGGACTACTAAGCCCAAGAGTTGGAGGTTGCTGTGAGCTGTGACACCATGGCACTCTACCCAGGGCAACAGCTTGAGATTGTCTCAAAAAAAATAATAAAATAAAAAAAGAAATAACAAAACAAAACAACACAACTAGAGAAGATGACTTTTTTTTTTTTTTTGAGATGAGAATCTTACTCTGTCATGGGGGAGAGTGTTATGGTGTCACAGCTCACAGCAGCCTCACACCGTTGGGCTCAAGAGATCCTCTTGGCTCGGTGCCTGTGGCTCAATCGGCTAAGGCGCCAGCCACGTACACCTAAGGTGGCGGGTTCGAATCCCCAGCCCGGGTCCACCAAACAACAATGATGGCTGCAACCAAAAAATGGCTGGGCGTTGTGGCGGGCGCCTGTGGTCCCAGCTGCTTGGGAGGCGGAGGCAGGAGACTTGCTTGAGCCCAGGAGTCGTAGGTTGCTATGAGCTGTGATGCCATGGCACTCTACCCAGGGGGATAGCTTGAGGCTCCGTCTCAAAAAAAAAAAAAAAAAAAGAGATCCTCTTGCCTCAACTTCCCGAGTAGCTGGAACTATAGGTGCCTATTATAATGCCTGGCTAGTTTTTCTATTTTTAGTAGAGATGGGATCTCACTCTTGCTCACTCTGGTCTCAAACTTCTGAGCTCAAGAGATTAGTCCACCTAGGCTTCCCAGAGTGCTAGGATTACAGGCGTGAGCCATGACCCCTGGCTCTGAGGCGATGACTTCTAATAGTTAGGGAAAGATCAGGCCAAGACTAGGTAATTCATTGAAGGCTACTCTGAAGAGGTGGGGATTGATGGCAATAGCACATGCAAAGGCCCTGAGATAGAAATGTGCTCAGTCCCTTGGAGCAGCATGAGGAGGTGGGTGTGGCTAAAAAGTAAAGAGTGATATGGGGGAAAGTGGGAGGCCCTATAGACAACAAGGTCCATAGACTGGAGCACAGGGGGCCTGTGGACCCCAGTGAGGAATGTGGACTTCATACTCAGAGCACTGTAAAGCACCAAAAGGCTTTTGGACAAGAGAGAGGCATGACGTGCTTTTATGAGTTTAGGTAAGATTAGATAAGATTCCTCCTGTAGCCATGTGGCAAGTGAACTGACCAGGGCAAATCTAACACTTCTCTCTCTCTCTCTTTCTCTCTCTCTCTCTCTCAATACCCTAGTCACTTGATAAACAAGTAACATTATTATTTTCACTATCATTGTTTCTTTAGGGATGAACTAAAGCCTCTGAGCTCTTCTTCCTCCCAAGGCCACGGAAGGAAGTCTGCCTCAGTAAGCTTCTTCCTGCCCCTTCTGCCTTCCTCTCTCTCACCAGGTCCTGGAGGCCTTGGTCTTATCATTGAAATCCCAGGCCTTTAAGAGGAAGGAAACATCTGCTTCCTGGAGTGCAAAGATCCTCCAGTCCTGAGGTCACAGGGAAGAGAGAATCACTGAAAGAAAGGGAAAGGGTGTCACATGTTGCATAACGCACAGACTATCACCAGGGGCCTGAGTTCGAATCCTCAGTCTGGCTGGGAGGCTCTGAGCCTGAGATTCCACCTGGGAGGGGATTCCCAGCCAGTTCTCCCATTTGCTTGGTACTGGCTAAATGCTTATGATGGATGCTGTTAGGATGATATAGACCCACATATGTGCTCTTTTCTTTTTCTTTTTGTACTTTTTGGCCAGGGCTGGGTTTGAACCCGCCACATCCGGCATATGGGGCTGGTGCCCTACTCCTTTGAGCCACAGGCACCGCCCTAGACCCACATAATTTTCACGACCCAGTGCAAAAGGAAAAATGTAGTGCTCCTTGTTAAAGAATGATCACGACCTCTAAACTGGTGGTATCAGAACATTAAACTCCAAAGCCAGTCCTGGGTGGGAGCTTTTGCTACAAACTTTTATAGCTGGGGAAACTGAGGCTGAGAATAGGAAGGGGTCCCTCAAGAACAAAGGGACCTAATAGCCACTGCTACTTCCCGAAATGGTGGCACGTGTATTGAGTTGGGCAAGGGTGACGAGACTCAGCTTTCCTCTTACAACTTGAAATCAAAAGTTGGGATTCTAGAATTCTGGGAAATGTCCCCATTTTTCAAAAAACATATATATATTTTTTTGTAGAGACAGAGTCTCACTTTATTGCCCTTGGTAGGGTGCTGTGGCGTCACACAGCTCACAGCAACCTCCAACTCCTGGGCTTACATGATTCTCTTGCCTCAGCCTCCCAAGCAGCTGGGACTACAGGCACCCGCCACAACACCAGGCTATATTTTGGTTACAGTTCAGCCGGGGCCGGGGCCAGGTTTGAACCCACCACCCTCGGTATATGGGGCCAGCACCCTACTCACTGAGCCACAGGCACCACCTTTTTCAAGATTCTTTAATTCTCAGTTATAACAAATCTCAAAGTAAATGGGGACTAGGGGGCCACCGTCTGGGGAAGAGATGTTAGTACTGTAACATCTCAAGGCCCACTGTCACATCTTAGGATCCCTCAGGTTTTGGTATCCATCATGATACCAAAAGGCTCATACCATCATGAGCCTTTGAGGGTGTCTCCTCTGCTGTGGGTGGCACCTTCCAGGGAGGCCATGACCAGGAGCTAAGGGGCCTCCACAGGGCCCAGCCAGGGTGTAAGTGCTTGGGACTTAACCATTAGCATCACTGTGGATGTGAGGAGTAGAGGTCCCCCTGGGTACTTAGGTGTCTGGGTGTGTTTTTTTTTTTTTTTTTTTTTTTGAGACAGAGTCTCCCTATGTCATGAGAGTGCTGTGGCATCACAGTTCACAACAAATTCAAACTCTTGGGCTCAAGAGATTCTCTTGCCTCAGCCTCCCAAATAGCTGGGACTACAGGTGCCTACCATAAAGCCCAGCTATTTTTTGCTGCAGTTGTCATTGTTAGTTAGCTGGCCCAGGCTGGATTCAGGGCCAGGTTTGAATCTGCCAACTTTGGTGTATGTGGCTGGCACCATAACCACTGTGCTATGGGCACCAAGCCTGGGTGTGTGATTCTTTTTCTTTTTTCTTTTTTTTTGAGACAGAACCTCAAGCTATCACCCTGGGTAGAGTGCTATGACATCACAGCTCACAGCAACCTCCAACTCCTAGGCTTAAGCAACTCTCTTGCCTCAGCCTCCCAAGTAGCTGGGACTACAGGCATCTGCCACAATGCCTGGCTATTTTTTGGATGCAGCCGTCATTATTATTTGGTGGGCTGGGCTGGATTTGAACCTGCCAGCTTGGGTGTACATGGCTGGTGCCTTAGCCACTTGAGCCACAGGCGCCAAGCCGGGGTGTGTGATTCTTGATGCAGGCTCCAGATCAGGAGACTGAGGGGCAGGAAGATAAACACAGACATAAAGACCTTGTTGAGCAGCTATTCAGGGAGTGGGCTATTCACTTCTAGATGAGACCCTCTTCTTGAGGGACCACTTAGTGTCCATCTGGGATACCGCAGTGGTGCCCATATCTGAGACAGACATTGTGTAGCTGGCCAGTGACCTCCGGGACACATCTGCCAGAACCCTCCCAGTCAAACAGCACCTGGCATGGATCCTGTGATGTTGAGTAGCAACAGGCCCTGGCTGGTGTGCAGATGTCTGGAGTTATGTAGGTGAAGGGTTTGGCCCTTGAAAAGGCATGTGTAAAAGCCAGGTCAGGACTGCAATGCATGGGGACACTGGAGCCCACTGCCCCTATGATGGTCTACATTGGGCTCTCTGGGTGGGGCATAGGGTGCTTAGAGAACCCAAGCTCCACTTTTCCACCCCCCACCCATTCTTCTACCCACCCATCCCCTATCTATCTCCCCATCCCCTTTCCCCATTTCCCCACCCACTTATCCATCCGTTTATCCACCCATCCCCTAATTCATTCATTCATGCACTTATCCATCCATCCATCTATCCATTCAACTATCCATCCATTCATCTGTTCATCCACTTACCCATACATTCATGCATCCATCTATTCATCTCTCCACTCATCCATCCTTACATATATCCATCTATCCACTTATCCATCTAGTCATCTATCCATCCATCCACTTATCTATCTATCCACCTTTCCACATCTATAGGCATCATCTGTGATCCACTCCCAATTCCTTCATCTATGCATCCACCCAGATATATTTCACTTCCCAACCTACCATAGTTGTACTCATTCTTCAAGCTCCAACTCCACATTTCTTCCTCCATGCAGCCCTCCAGGCTCTTCAGACAGAGCCCTCCATCCCTCCCTCTGGCCCAGGCCTGACTCATTTGCACTAAGAGTGACTATACCTGGCTTAGCCTTCAGACCAGGGGTTCCGTGAGGGCTGCGGCTTCTTGGGGGCCCAGTTTATGCCTTACTCTGTCATGTGATGTGTGTCATTGAACAGATCACTTTACCTTTCAGAGCCTCGGTTTTCCCATCTGGAAATCAATTCATCTCATTTAGGTGAGCAACCAGGAGGAATAGGAAGGTAGCAGAAAAGGCAGATGGCACTGATGAGGGGCCAGAAGTACAGGGGACATATGTGCATACATTTCCTAAAGGACACAGTGCTTTCTTTTCTGATTGTCACAGTAATATGTGCTGTGCAAAAAACAGTTTCAGAAAACACAGATATGTATAATATGAATAATCTAAACAGGCCACTTGTCATAGCATTATAATTCCCTCAACGAATTTTTTATTACATATTTACTTTGTGTCTGGTGCTCATGGTAAATTAAAAAATGCTGGCACAGAAACAAACTAACAAACTAAATTCAGATGCCATTCCTGCCCTTGGCCCTGACTGACACACACCAGGTGCTCCAAAATAATCTGTTGAGGGAATGAAATTTCAAAAATAAAATCAATACCCAGAAATAACTGTTACTAACACAAGGATCTATTTCCTTCTAGATCTTTTTTTTTTCCTCAGCTAAAATGGAATCATGCTATCCACATGATTTGTTGGTCAAGGCCAACTTTCCACATAAAGTTGATAAATTTCACTCTACTCGCCTGAGTTTAGAGACTTCGGCATCATCCATCTTGAAGCATTGCTGTGATTTTATTAATCTGAACTCCTATGGTTGGCATCTAGGCCACTCGTTGGGGATAGCCTAACAAGTGGAATTATACACTATTTTCAAAGCCTTTGATAGATACTTAGGACCACACTACCTTCCATACAGGAGACCTCTGGGTTCCCAGCAACATGGAGTGAGTGTATCCATTTCTCTGAAAGTCTAACATTTGCAAATAAATATTACAGACATTAAAATCAGAGGCCCCTCAAGGGGGGTTGGGAAGTGACAGCTTAATGGATACAATTTCCTTTCGAGGTGGGGAAGATGTTCTGGAACTAGATAGAGGTGATGGTTGCACAATATTGTGAAGGTACAGGTGACCCTCAAACAATATGGTGTTGAAAATCCATGTGTAGGCTCATCGCCTGTAGCATAGTTGTTATGTATGTATGACTAGATGGATACACTGAGGCTGGCCGGTTCGAATCCAGCCCAAGCCAGCTAAACAACAATAACAACATCAACAAAAAATAGCCCAGCGTTGTGGCCGGTGCCTGTGGTCCCAGCTACTTGGGAGGCTGAGGCAAGAGAATCACTTAAGCCCAAGATCTGAGGTTGCTGTGAGATGTGATGCCATAGCACTCTACCCAGGGTAAAATAGTAGGACTCTGTCTTCAAAAAAAAAAAAAGAAGAAGAAAATCCATGTATAATATTCAACTCCCCCAAGACTTAACTACTAATACCTTACTACTGACTAGAAGCCTCACCAATAACATAAACAGTTAATTAGCACATATTTTGTATGTTATGTGCATTATATGCTGTATTCTTACAAGAAAGTAAGCTAGAGAAAAGAAAAAAAATTTTTTTGGAGACAGAGTCTCAAGCTGTCACAGCTCACAGCAACCTCAAACTCTTGGGCTTAAGCAATTCTCTTGCCTCAGCCTCCCAAGTAGCTGGTACTACAGGTGCCTGCCATAATGCCTGGCTATTTTTGTTGTTGTTTTAGCTGGCCCCAGCTTGGTTTGAACCTGCCAGTCTCAGTGTATGTAGCCAGTGCCCTACCAACTGAGCTACAGGCACCATTCCCTCCCCCCAAAAAAATTCTTTTTGAGACAAAGTCTCACTCTGCTGTCACATTATCGCTCATAGCAACTTCAAACTCCTGGGCTCAAAGCAATCCTCCTGTCTAAGCCTCCCATATAGCTGGGACTACAGGTGACTGCTACAACACCTGGCTAATTTTTCTTTCTTTCTTTCTTTTTTTAGTATTGACAGGGTCTCACTTTTGTCCAGGCTGTTCTAGAACTCCTGAACTCAAAGGATCCACCTAGCTCGGCCTCCCAGAGTAGTAGGATTACATGTGTGAGCCACCATACCTGGCCAAGAAAATGTTATTAAGAAAATCATAAGGAAGAGAAATATATTTACTATTCACTGAGTGGAAGTGGATCATCATAAGCATCTTCATCCTTGTCATCCTCATGTTGAACAGGCTGAGGAGGAGGTGTTGCTGTCTCAGGGGTAGCAGAGACATAAGAAAAGTCATCAATCAGTGGACCTGCCCATTTCCAACCCACGTTGTTCAAGGGTCAACTGTACTAAATGCCATTGGATTGTATGCTTCAAAATGGTTAATTTTATGTGAAAAAAAATTTTTTTGAGACAGAGCCTTAAGGTGTCACCCTCAGTAGAGTGTCGTGGCATCACAGCTCATAGCAACCTCCAACTCTTGGGCTTAAGCGATTCTCCTGCCTCAGCCTCCCAAGCAGCCAGGACCACAGGTGCCTGACACAATGCCTGGCCACTGTTTTGGTTGTAGTTGTCATTGTTGTTCAGTGGGTCTGGGCTAGATTCGAACCCACCAGCTCTAGTGTATGTGGCTGGCACCCCAGCTGCTTGAGCTATAGGCGCTGAGCCCTAAGTAGATTTTTATGTGAATTTTATCTTGATTAAAAAAAATTAGAGTGGCTGGACCACATGTCTGTAATCCTAGCACTCTGAGAGGTAGAGGTGAATAGATTGCTTGAGTTTAAGAGTTTGAGACCAGTCTGCGCAAGAGTGAGACTCCATCTCTACATAAAAGTAGGCTGGGCATAGTGGCTCACACCTGTTATCCTAGCACTGTGGGAGGCTGAGGCGGGTGGATTGCTTGAGCTCACAGGTTCAAGACAAGCCTGAGCCAGAGTGAGACACCATCTCTAAAAATAGCCAGGCATTATGGTGGGCGCCTGTAGTTCCACCTACTTGGGAGGCTGAGGCAAGAGAATCATGTGAGCCCAACAGTTTGAGGTTGCTGTGAGCTATGATGCCAGAGGACTCTACTGGGAGCAACCATGTGAGACTCAAAAACGAAAAAATAAAAAACAAAAATAGAAAAATTAGCCAGGTGTTGTGGCATAGACCTGTAGTTCCAGCTACTTGAGAGGCTGAGGCAAGAGGATTGCTCAAGTCCAGGAGTTTGAGGTTGCTCTGAGCTATGATGATGGCTCAGAAAAAAAAATCAGAGTCTCCAACCTGGAGTCTCTGGCTGGGCTTTGAGGAGGTCCCTCTAAAATTCTGCTCAAATGACACCTCCTCCAGGAAGCCTCCCTCCATTATCACATCCAACCCCTATACCACTTTCCTCACTTTCCATTGTTTCCTCTTATTTGCCTTCATAATTCTTATTACTCTCTAAAATTCATTAATTCACTTGTTCATTTTTTAACTCACTAGCCATGCTGGGCACACAGTAGATCTTTTGCAAATATTTGTTGGATAAATAAACATTAATAAAACAATAGTCACAGCCCAATCATTGCTATACTATAAACAAAAAGGTTAACTGCAATATAAAAGAGACAGTAGGATCAGAGCAAGGCAAGAAGAAAGCAAAATCCACCCAGTCAAAGGCATTGAGCTAGGTCCAGGAGGTGTCAGGTGTGGGCAGTGGCTATACATAGGGGTGAGGGATTGCAAAAGACATATCTACCACCCCTCTGTGTTTGTCTGTAATTTCTTCAATTTCCTTATAAAAAAAATAGAAAGGCAAATAAACCATGTGCATTTAACCAAATGGTGTGAAATGGACAGAAACTTTTCCAAACAGTGATCCTCAAGGTGGAGAGAAAGGAGGGAAACAAAGTATCATTGGAAGTGACCAGTTGGGGACCTCTGCACCTCTGGGCTATCAGTGGTTAGGCTAAAGGACTGGAAGGGAAACCCCATCTCATGGCCAGAGATGGTACCTACTGCGGTTGCCCCCAAGCACAATGCTGAGCCCTGGGCCCTCTTGGTTGGTTTTCCTGGTCCTGGACCAGCAGCATTCAAATTCTCCACGAAGCTTTTTTTTTCCTTTAGAGAGAAGGTCTTAGTCTGTCACCCAGGCTGGAGTGCAGTCAAGGATCATAGCTCACTGCAGCCTCAAACTCCTGGGTTCTGGTGATCCTCCTGCCTCAGCCCCCTCCCCCCCCGACGGAGCCTCAAGCTATCTCCCTGGGTAGAGTGCCATGGCATCACAGCTCATAGCAACCTCCAACTCCTGGGCTCAAGTGAGTCTCCTGCCTCCGCCTCCCAAGTAGCTGGGACCACAGGCGCCCGCCACAACACCCGGCCACTTTTTGTTTGCAGCCATCATTGTTGTTGTTTGGCGGGCCCGGGCTGGGGACTCGAACCCGCCACCTTAGGTGTATGTGGCTGGCGCCTTAGTCAATTGAGCCACAGGCGCCGAGCCGATTTTTAATTTTCAATTTACATTTGCAACATTATTATGAGTATGTGGAGTCTGTCATTTTAGTCAGGTTTTGTTCATTTGATAAAACCCTATTTTAAATAATTGTCACTAAAAGCCTTATACTTTTTCTCATCACCCCATTTTCCTCACCCTTTTTGTACTTCCAGATCCAGCAATTAAACATGACTCTGTATTTTTTACTTTATGTTCTTTTCTTCTTATACTAAAACAAATTTTAAAGACAAATTGATCTAGTTTTATTTTTAAATTACATAATCATTAAACAGTTGAAAATAACATACTTGATGAGTGCATTTAAAGTTCAAAAGGTAGGACGTCTGGCAGAAGGAGGGTGGGATGAGGGGGATCTCACCTAATGTGCACATTGTGAGGGTGTATAACACGCCCCCTGGGTGAGGGGCTCTTCTACAAAGGGAATTTTACCCTGGAAGTGAGAACAATGTAATATAAATATTGTACCCTCATATTAATTTGAAAAAATAAAGTTCAAAAGTAAAACTTGGTTAAATGACTCACCATTTTTACGAACAGCAGTTAAAATTCTCCTACACTTTGTGTGACCTTGAACTATGTTAATATAAATTAACTGTGTAATAATAGCCATCACATTAAGGTACTGATCAAACTGACCATTACTCTCATTCACATAATTTTCCTCTTTTGTTCCGCATTGATCCTTACTGTTTAGATAGGGACCCAGGACAAGAGAATTTTCAGTTAATACTATTGTGGAGCAGGCTGTGCCACTTCCTCACACCAGGTCCCATTATTACAGCCTTAATAGACTCTTATTTAATCAGAATATTAAGAGTACAGATAAATATTTAAATACAAAATTATGCTTTGGACTACTAAGTAACCAATTCAAACATGACCCACACAGCTGGGAGGTTGTATTTTGACTCCAATGAGAAAAAGAGAGAGAAAAGCAAAAACATTCCTTTTCAGTAATAGCACATAAATAACACACACACACACACACACACACACACACACACACACACGCTTACCAATCTGTCCTAAATTTTAACATCCAAACAGAAAGCATCCACGAATACGTTGTTTCTATAAATTCAAACTTCAAAGGAAAACTACTAATAATTTCCCTCTATGTTGTATTTATCGCTGCTATGAAAACCATAAAATTCAGAAATTTAACTTTTTTTTTTTTTTTGAGATAGGAGCCTCCAGCTGTCTCCCTGGGTAGAGTGCTATGGCTTCACAGCTCACAGCAATCTCCAAATCCTAGGCTCAAGCGAGTCTCCTGCCTCTGCCTCCCAAGTAGCTGGGACCACAGGCGCCCGCCACAACGCCCAGCTATTTTTTTTGGTTGCAGCCGTCATTGTTGTTTGGCGGCCCAGGCTGGATTTGAACCCGCCACCTTGGGTGTACGTGGCTGGCACCTTAGCCACTTGAGCCACAGGCACTGAGCCAGAAATTTAACTTTTAAAAAATAGAATATAAATAATACTCTTGAATATAAATAGATTATTATTGCCCAAACTGAATGCTAAAAACTCTATTTTCAGGCTGCTAACCAGGAATCTAAAATATATTTTAAAAACTCTTTAATTTCTTCCTAAAAAACAGGTTGAACACTTGGGATAGCTAGATATGAAAAAATTAGTCCTTTAAATTTTTTTCTCTCATCTCCCCATCATTTACGCAACCCTTCAATCTCATCACCTGCTATAGTAACTATGAAGTGAAGGTAATTTCCTATTTTCTTTTTGTTAGGATAAAAATAATTCATTCAAGTCCGAGAAGAGAAAGACAAAAGACTATCCTGTCCAACCCTCTGGGAACCAGTGCAGGACCCTCCTTCAAGTTTTGGTCTTTTATTTCACCCAGTTTCAGTGTCCCCACTTCGCTGAAGCAAAAAGGTCACGGTTTTATTGGTTCAGTAAAAAGCACTGAATAAGGAAAGTTATTTTTAAATTTTGTCTGTTTGTTTTTAGAGATGGGGGTCTCAAAAAACAAAACAAAATCCCCACAGAAAACCTGTCACTCAGGCTGGAGTATAGTGACTGTGATCATGGCTCACTGCAGCCTTGAACTCCTGGGCTCAAGTGATCTTCCCATCTCGCTCTCCTGAGCAGCTGCATCTGTAGGCACACGCCACCATGCCTAGTTCATTCTTCTTATTTTTTTTTTTGTGTAGAGAAGGGGTCTGGCTATGTTGCTTAAGCTGGTCTCAAATTTCTGGCCTCAAGGGCTCCTCCTGCCTTGGCCTCCTGACATGCTAAATTATAAGAGTGAGCTGCTAGTCCCAGCCTCAAATATATTTTTGAATCTGACATTGTACAAATTAACCTATTTTTCTGTATCTCAGGTTCCAAACCAATAAAAGGAATATTTTTCTACTTACTCTAAATAGGAAATGGAGGATGAATGAAAATATCACATATTTTAAAAAATGTAGTAGAATTTAGAAACAGGAAGCATAACTTTGAAGAATCATTTTTTTTAAAACTAAACTTACGAATCCAATTATTTTAAAGATCATCATGTAAGGTCGCCAGACTATGGCCCACTGCCTGTTTTTGGAAGGCCTCTGAGTTAAAAGTGGTTTTTACATTTTCACATGGTTAGGAAAAAAATCAAATAAGTGTAACATTTTGTGATGTGAAAATTACATGAAATTCAAATTTCAGTCTCCATGAATACAGTTTTACTGGAACACAGCCCGTGCTCATACATTTAACTATTGTCTATGGCTGCTTTTTTTTTTTTTTTTTGAGATTTGGGTAGTTGTGGCAAAGACCTATGACCTACAAAAGCTAAAATATTTACTATTTATTCTAGCCCTTTACAAAGTATGTTTGCTGGCTTGGCACTTGTGGCTCAAGTGGCTAAGGCACCAGCCACATACACCTAAGGTGGCGGGTTCAAATCCAGCCTGGCCCGCCAAACAACAATGATGGCTGCAGCCGAGTATTGTGGTGGGCACCTGTGGTCCCAGCTACTTGGGAGGCAGAGGCAAGAGACTCGCTTGAGCCCAGGAGTTGGAGGTTGCTGTGAGCTGTGATGCCACAGCACTCTACCCAGGGCGATAGCTTGAGGCTCCGTCTCAAAAAAAAAAAAAAAAAATACACTGGGCTAAAATTCCAAAGTAACATGCTCATAAGTCTAAGACAGATTACTTTTAGACAAATAGCATATATTTGTATCACAGTTATCATTCACATTTTTCTGTTCCAATTTAATGGTACTGAAACAGTCTTCTTTTATTTCATGACTTATATTAAGATACTGAATTGTGGCTCGGCACCTGTGGCTCAAGTGGCTAAGGTGCCAGCCACATACACCTAAGGTGGCGGGTTCGAATCCAGCCCGGACCCACCAAACAATAATGATGGCTGCAACCAAAAAATAGCCTGGCGTTGTGGTGGGCGCCTGTGGTCCCAGCTACTTGGGAGGCTGAGGCAGGAGACTCGCTTGAGCCCAGGAGTTGGAGGTTGCCGTGAGCTGTGATGTCACAGCACTCTACCCAGCGGTACAGCTTGAGGCTCTGTCTCAAAAAAAAAAAAAGATAC
>CAUYQV010182825.1:0-12067 GCA_963574575.1 Galagoides demidoff
GCGGGCGTCTGTGGTCCCAGCTACTTGGGAGGCGGAGGCAGGAGACTCGCTTGAGCCCAGGAGTTGGAGGTTGCTGTGAGCTGTGATGCCATGGCACTCTACCCAGGGGGATAGCTTGAGGCTCCGTCTCAAAAAAAAAAAAATTTTGCATTGTGAACCATTTGAATGTGTCATCTATTCAAACATAAGTAAAAAATGAACTTAAGATTCCAAAATCCATATTAATGGCAGCAGTGTGACTTTGTTTGTTTGAGACAGGGTCTTGCTCTGTCACCTGGATGTCATAGCTCACTGCAACCTCAAACTCCTGGGTTCAAGAGATTCTCCTGCCTCAGCATCCCTAGTAGCTGGGACCACAGGAGCCGGCCAGGACACCCAGCTAATTGTTCTATTTTTAGTAGAGATGGGGTCTTGCTCTTACTCAGACTGATCCTGAACTTCTGCCCTCAAGCAACCCTCCTGCCTTGGCCTCCCAGAGTGCTAGGATTACTGTGAGCCATCAAGTCCAGCTGACTTTTTTTTTTTTTTTTTTTGGAGACAGAGTCTCACCATGTTGCCCTCATTAGAGTGATATAGTGCCACAACTCACAGCAACCTCAAACTCTTGGGCTTAAGCCATTCTCTTGTCTCAGCCTCCCAAGTAGCTGGGACTACAGGTGCTTGCCACAATGCCCAGCTAGTTTTTGTTGTAGTTATCATTGTTGTATAGCAGGCCCGGGCAGCCCTTGTGTATGTGGCTGGTGCCTTAACCACTGAGCTATGGGTGCCGAGCCGCAGCTGACTTTTTTTTTTTTTTTTGCAGTTTTTGGCTGGGGCTGGGTTTGAACCCGCCACCTCCGGTATATGGAGCTAGTGCCCTACTCCTTGAGCCACAGGCGCCATCCCAAAGCTGACTTTTTTTTTTAAAACCTCAAAAAGAATTTGTTCAGGAAGAATGCATATGGAAGTACAGTTTGCAAGTTGGATTTGCATACATTACGGGTTCCCTCTTATCATTCTTCAGGCCTCAGGGATCTTGCATTTTCTCTAGCACTAGAGAATGTACCTGGCCCCAAAGATAAGCCCCACAAAAGATATAGGCCTCCATCCCCCTCAACATTGCTGTCTGTGAGGTCATAGATAACTTTAGATGCTTGTTCTATATCCCCTTTGTTTTGAAACAGACTATCTCAGACAAACCATTTCTGCTTTTAAAGCACTAGGTATGTTTTTTACTGTGGAAATAGGTGGCAAATGTCAGTCAGGATGACTCTATTTCCCTGTGAAGGTGAAATTGTGATTTCTCATTGAAATCAGGGACAGCCATTAACTCTAACCTCCACCAACACAGAATCCACAGTTCGTTCTTTCTTTTTTTTCTTTTTTGAGACAGAGCCTCTTTAATTGAGGTCAGATATTTGGAATAACCCTTTATCTTTTTACTCTTTAGGGGCATGTTGCTGAAAGGGACATTACAGACAAAATATAGTAGCTTTTTCTTTTTTTTTTTTTTTGAGACGGAGCCTCAAGCTATCCCCCTGGGTAGAGTGCCATGGCATCACAGCTTATAGCAACCTCCAACTCCTGGGCTCAAGCGAGTCTCCTGCCTCCGCCTCCCAAGTAGCGGGGACCACAGGTGCCCGCCACAACGCCTGGCCATTTTTTGGTTGCGGCCATCATTGTTGTTTGGCGGGCCCGGGCTGGGGATTCGAACCCGCCACCTTAGGTGTATGTGGCTGGCGCCTTAGCCGATTGAGCCACAGGCGCTGAGCCAGCTT
Organism: Galagoides demidoff; assembly: GCA_963574575.1. Taxonomy (NCBI): domain Eukaryota; kingdom Metazoa; phylum Chordata; class Mammalia; order Primates; family Galagidae; genus Galagoides; species Galagoides demidoff. The sequence continues at coordinate 1,758 of CAUYQV010182825.1, forward strand.
TTTCTTTTTTCATTTTTTGAGACAGAGTTTTACTACATCACCCTTGGGAGAGTGCTGTGGTGTCACAGCTCACAGTAACCTCCAACTCTTGTGCTCAAGCGATTCTCTTACTTTAGCCTCCCAAGTAGCTGTGACTACAGGAGCCTACCACAATGCCTGGCTATTTTTTGGCTGCAGTTGTCATTGTTGTTTGGTAGCCCGGGCTGCGTTTGAACCCGACAGCCCCACTATATGTGGCCAGCACCATAGCTGCTGAGCTGCAGTAGCTTTTTTTTTTTTTTAAACTTTTATTTATTTATTTATTTGCTGGTTTTGGCTGGGGCTGCGTTTGAATCCGCCACCTCTGGCATATGGGACCAGCATCCTACCCTTTTGAGCCACAGGCACCGCCCTACAGTAGCTTTTTCAACAGAGGTTTCTGGAATCTCATTAGTCTGCCTTGGGCTCCAGAAACTAATAACAGTTTTTTTTTTCCTACTCTAAAGAACTTTTATTATTATTGCCAAAGGATATTAGAGCTAGAAGAGACCTTAAGAGGCCTGATGATAGACAAAGATAGTTTTAGTGATGATAAAAGTCTTAAGAGGGCAGCTGTTCCCCTTCGTTTTTTTTTTTTTGCAGTTTTTGGCTGGACCGAGTTTGAGCCTGCCACCTCCGGTATATGGGGCTGGCGCCCTATGCCTTTGAGCCACAGGTGCCGCCCCTCCCCTTCATTTTTTAGATGATGAAATAGAGACCTAACTAGTAGGGACTAGACAGATGTTGCTGACTAACAAGAATCAATTGTTGGCCATGTGCAGTGGCTCACACCTGTAATCCCTGCATTTTGGGAGGCCGAGTCAGGTGGATTGCTTGAGCTCATGAGTTCTAGATCAACCTGAGCAAAAGCAAGACCTCGTCTCTACTAAAAATAGAAAAACTGAGGCAAGAGGATCTCTTGAACCCAAGAGTTGGAGGTTGCTGTGAGCTATGATGCCACTGCACTCTACCCAGGGTGACAGCTTGAGACTTTGTCTCAAAAAAAAAAAAAAAAAGAAAATCAAGTCAATTGTTAAAAAGTCAGGAATTGGCTTGGCGCCTGTGGCTCAATCGGCTAAGACGCCAGCCACGTACACCTAAGGTGGCAGGTTCGAATCCCCAGCCTGGGCCCGCCAAACAACAATGATGGCTGCAACCAAAAAATGGCCGGGCGTTGTGTTGGGCGCCTGTGGTCCCAGCTACTTGGGAGGCGGAGGCAGGAGACTTGCTTGAGCCCAGGAGTTGAAGGTTGCTATGAGCTGTGATGCCATGGTACTCTAACCCAGGGGGATAGCTTGAGGCTCCATCTCAAAAAAAAAAAAAAAAAGTCAGGAATTTTGCAAGTTAGATCCATCAGTATCTTGAAAGTGGCCAGAAGGTCAATAGTCATACGATGGAAATTAGCAAATGCTAACCTCAGTTCCCCCCAGCAGAGAGTCAGTTTATCAGCCCTGGATATAACATAGTTCTTAAGAGCATTGCTCCTGAAGCCAGCCTGCCTGGGCTTCAATCCTGGCCCTGCCATTTACTAACCATGTTGGGATAATTTAACTCAGGGCCTTGGTCTCTTTATCTGTGAAACAGCAGTAACAACCCTACAAGAAAGCAATTAGCACATGGCCTGGTATATACTAAGTGCTCAATAAATGTTAACTACAATTGTTATAGATTGTAAAACAGATGATATGACTTGCCAAGGACATGCAATTGGTAGGTGGCAGAACAATGGCTGGAGCCGGTTCTCTGGATTACTTTTCATTACCCCACACAACAGGTTTTTGAATCATCTATATTGCTTTTCTTTATACGTCCTCTTTCTTCTCTCATACATCTGCCTTTATGTTACCGAAGTAATAAACCTCTTTGTTCAAAGCTTGTAACTCGGAATTTTCACTAAATTCAACCGTTCATCACCTCTTTAAGCCGTATGAAATAAGCTTTCCCGTATTTTCCTTCCTTTTTCTTTTCTTTTTTTTTTAGACAGAGTCTCACTTTGTCACCCTTGGTAGAATGCCATGGTGTCATAACTCACAGCAACCTCAAACTCTTGGGCTCAAGTGATCATCTTGCTTCAGCCTGCTGCATAGCTGGGACTACAGGCACTTGCTATAATGCCTGGCTATTTTTAGAGATGGGGTCTTGCTCTTGCTCAGGCTGGTCTCCAATTCCTGAACTCAATCAATCCACCTGCCTCAGCCTCCCAGAGTGCTAAGATTATAGGCATGAGCCACCACGCTGGGCTGTATTTTCAACTTGCTAACAGGTTTTCTCTGTTCTCCTTCTTCATGCAGATAATTCAAAGTCAAGAGGGGGAAGTAGACTGTCCTCACACCCCCTCAGTACATCCTGAATAGCACTGGGAAAGCAGTTTCTTTTTCCTTTTTCCCCACCAGACAGAGTCTTATCTCTTGCCCGCAGACTAGAGTGCCATGGCATCAGCCTAGCTCACAGCAACATCAAACTCCTGGATTCCAGTGATCCTGCCTCAGCCTCCTGAGTAGCTGGGACTACAGGTGCCTGCCATACCACCTAGCTAATTTTTCTATTTTTAGTATAGACAGGGTCTTGCTCTTTCTCAGGCTGGCTTCAAACTCCTAAGATCAAAGGATCCTCCCAGAGTGCTAGGATTACAGGCATGAACCATCACGCCTGGCTGATGCATGGTGTCTTAAACAGTGGTCTTTGAGGGCCTGTGACAGGAGAACCAGTCCCTGGATGCCCTCTCCCCGCCCCCAATACTTCCTCTGGCTGCAGAGTCAAAAGTACCACACAGTACAGGTACAGCTCTAGGAGGAAGCTTTTTAAGCAAGCTGAGTTTTGTTTATTTTTTTTTTTTTTTGAGACAGAGTTTCACTCTGTTGCCTAGGCTGGTGTGCCATGGTGGCAGCCTAAATTACAGCAACCTCAAAATCCCAGGTTCAAGCAATCCTCCTGCTTCAGTCTCCTGAGTAGCTGGGACTGCAGGCACCCACAACAGCCTGCTAATTTTTCTATATTTGGTAGCGATGGGGTCTTAGACTTGCTCAGTCTGGTCTCCACCTCCTGAACTCAAGGGATCCTCCTGCTTTGGCCTCACAGACTTCTAGGATTATAGGTCTGAACCACCATGCCCAGCTGGAAAACAACTTCTGATGGACAGACATTTCCAGAAAGAATGCCAGCTGCTTTTCTTGCTGATTGCCTCCATATGATTCTTACCACTTAAAGACAAGGTTGAGCCAGTCTCCAATCACAGCTACCCAGAGGAGTTTGATGCCCACAGCTTCTCGAAGATGAAACCAGATGGGAAAGAGGACGTAGAAGGCATTCCTGAGATCTGCGATCACAGACACCAAGATGAACCAGTCCTGGGAGTCTTCGTAATTCACTTGGAGGTAGCGTGTTGACTGGATCCCAAAGTCATGGAGAACGTTCATTCCTTCCTCCATCCTCATTTCCTTGGCACCTCCTTCAGCAGAGCCCTTGCAGTGATTTCAGGCTTGGTGGTGATTGCTCTGCTATCAGCCTGTGCCTTGCCCCTGTTTTATACACCCTGTATCCAGTCTGCAGGTCAACCCAACCCTGATCTTTGGACTCAAAAACCACATTTGTCTAAAATCTATTGATCAAAGGTGCATCACTAGGAGGTTGATGCAAACATGTTCAGGGTAATTTACGTAAAATAGAAAAACAGGCACACAAAAACTGCCTGATCGGCCATGTACTCAGCAGAGCCAATTATTAACTTTGGCATGCTGCACGACAGTGCCAGGGGCTGCCCTCCTGGTCCCTGAAACCAGGCCAGAGACAGGCCAGAGTCTAAATCCACCACTGTTCTTGTAAAGGTGTCTGATTTCCTAAGTGGGCAACTGCACTTGTTTGGGGACAGAGAAAAGTCTTGGTGCTCTAGCTGTTCAACTTTTAAGTTATTAATTTTAAAATATAGTAGGGGCTTGGTGCCTGTGGCTCAAGTGGCTAAGGTGCCAGCCACATACACCTAAGGTGGTGGGTTTGAATCCAGCCCAGGCTGCCAAAACAACAATGACAGCTGCAACCAAAAAAAAAAAAAATAGCCAGGCATTGTGGGGGGTGCCTGTGGTCCCAGGTACTTGGGAGGCTGAGGCAGGAGACTTGCTTGAGCCCAGGAGTTGGAGGTTGCTGTGAGCTGTGATGCCACAGCACTCTACCCAGGGGGATAGCTTGAGGCTCTGTCTTAAAATAAATAAATAAATAAATAAAATATAGGAGGTCTGGCCAGACACAGGGGTTCACACCACTAATCCTAGCACTCTGGGAGGTCAAGGTGGGAGGATCTCCTGAGCTCAGGAGTTCAAGATCAGCCTGAGCAAGAGCAAGATCCTGTCTCTACTAAAAATAGAAAAATTAGCTGGGCATTGTGGTGGGCACCTTAGTCCCAGGTACTCAAAGAGGCTTGAATCTAGAAGTTTGAGGTTGCAGTGAGCTAGACTGATGCCATGGCACTCTAGCCTGGGTGAGAGAGTGAGGCTCCATCTCAAAATAAATAAGTAAATACATACATACATATATACATAAGTAAATAAATATAGTGAATTCTATTTTGTACTAGGGACTGACATCTTACTGGTCCTTGTTTAGCTATGTTAGAATCTATGACCTGTTTCTGGGTTGAGAGATCAATCCTCTTCCCTGTATTGGTTCCATACCTTTTAGGGCCAGAAAGTAATAATTTTGATTGTTAATTTTTTTGAGATGGGATCTCACTATGTTACCCAGGCTGGCCTTGAACTTCTGGGCTCAAGTGTCCTCCTGTTTCAGCCTCCTGAGTAGCTGGGACTATAGGCATATGCTACTGCCCCTGTATAGAAAGTAATCATTTTTAAATGCAGGGATTAATTCATTTACTAACCTTACAGTTAGGGCCTTTAGGACTTTAACTCATAAGTTGAAGTAATAGGATAAATAAGTTGAAGTTAGAGGATGAAATAATGTTGTTTGTGTAACAGCAGTACAATGAATGTATGGTTCTAAATAAGAACACCAGGAAATAGATAACTGGGGACCGTAGAAAAAAGTTTGAAATTTCTAGTTCTTTTTGAGAAAGAGTATTCCTATCTTGAGCTTTCTTTCATATGTATATGTATATACACATAAATCGAGCTTTCCTTTATGTACATATAACCTGGAACTTTCATACTTATATACATGAAAGGAAGACATGCTCGAGACACTGCATATGCCTCTGTATGGATGCATAGCGGGCGGCTGCTCTCCTTTCCCTGGAAAAAGGGCCATGGTGCAGTTACTCTCACCAGCCCTTTGCCCATGGGGTGCCTGTGCATCTTTGGACTAACAATTCAGGTTCTGGAACAGGCATATTTCCAAAGCAATATATATGTCAGCCTGCAAACAGTAGAGAGACCAAAACCCTCACACTTGGGCCACCTAGGATTGTGAAAGGAGGAGAGGAATGAATCAGGTGACAAATTCATGCATTTTGAAAGATAAGTCAGTGGGAATAAAACTTTTTTTCAAAACTCCCTGAATGGGGCAGTACCTGTGGCTCAGTGGGTAGGATGCCGGCCCCATATACTGAGGGTGGCAGGTTCGAACCCAGCCCTGGCCAAACTGCAACAACAACAAAAAATAGCCAGGCGCTGTGGCGAGCACCTTAGTCCTAGCTACTAAGGAGGTTGAAGCAAGAGAATCGCCTAAGCTCAGGAGTTGGAGGTTGCTGTGAGCTGTGACGCCACAGCACTCTACTGAGGGTGATAAAGTGAGACTCTGTCTCAAAAAAAAGAAAGAAAGAAAGAAAATAATAACTCCCTGAATTTCCCATTAGAAAGTCCATATTGACATGTAAGGGGTAGTTTGGGGACAGGGAATAGAAACTCAGTCTGTAGCAAAGGTTGACAGCATTCCATGCTGGAAATGATTAAGTAATCATCCAGGAGGCATGAGCTGCAGTCTCATCTCTGACCCTCCATAGCTCCCGCCCAGCTCAAGTTGACTCTAGTTGCCCTTGACCACATCGTTTTTTGCTAGTCCAAGCAACTGTCTCCCACCATAGCTTGCCTGAAGAGCAGGTAATGCAGAAGTGGCCATGGAGAGGTGCAAAAGAAGTCTATGCTTGTGCAGGGGAGTGCTGGGGTGGGTATGTATGTTCTGCATTGTTAGGACTACTGGGCTGCAGGGAGTGGCCTCCCCAGAAAGACAGCCTGTTCCCTCTTCCCAGGTAAACTTTCCTAGAAAGTGTTGAGTAACTATTGCAGTGATCTCTGAGACTGGAGTTTCTATGGTCTGAGGTCAGGTGAGGACAAATAGGGCAGACCCTCTGACAAAATATCCAAATATTTAGAATCCAAATATCTATTTAGAATCCAATATCTATCCAAATATCCCCACTGTCTGGGTCTCTCTGCAGGGCTCCTGGGAACCAGGGTCTCTGAGTCAGGTGGGGCTCCGTCACATGCTCAGCATGTGGGGAGCAAGTGGAGAGTACTATCTTCTGAGGAACCTCAGGGAGCCTGCTGTTGTGGATAAGAGGTCCTCATGGAGCTGAGATCCCATTCTGGGTATACAGTGGCAGTGGGCATGCCTCTCTGGAAGGCCACTTGCCAGGCAGAGGGACACTTTTGGTCAGAGCAACTGTGTATCAATCACATCAGGAGACTAGTCCCCACCTTTCTAGGCTCTAGCCCTTTCCTGCTTCCTCCAGCAAATTATTATTATATGCAAAAATAAATGAGGCCCCAAGGGACTGGAATTAAAAATTCTGGATACTTGAAGGTTTTGTGGATATATGAGGAGAATATTGTGCATTTGAGTGGCCCCTGATTTTGCTAAACATCCACTCCTCAGAGAACTATCTCCAGAGAGGGGATCCTACCATCCCCACCTAAGTCTTGCCATCTTCCCTCTCAAGAAGTTCTCCAGCGCTGGGCACAGTGGCCCACGCCTATAATCCTAGAACTCTGGGACACTGAGGTGGGTGGATTGCTTGAGCTGAGGAGTTCCAGACCAACCTGGGCAAGAGCAAGACCCCAGGGTTGCTGCCCAGCTTTGCTATTAAAAATAGAAAAGCTGGGCAGCGCCTGTGGCTCAGTGAGTAGAGTGCCGGCCCCATATACCAAGGGTGGCGGGTTCGAACCCAGCCCTGGCCAAACTGCAACAAAAAAATAGCTGGGTATTGTGGCGGGCGCCTGTAGTCCCAGGTACTCAGGAGGCTGAGGCCAGAGAATCTCCTACGCCGTGTAGCTGGAGGTTGCTGTGAGCTGTGATGCCACAGCACTATACCAAGGGTTTCAATGTGAGACTGTGGTTCTTAAAAAAAAAAAAAAAAAGAGGTGGTGCCTGTAGCTCAAAGGAGTAGGGCGCAGGCCCCATATACCAGAGGTGGTGGGTTAAAACTTGGCCCTGGCCAAAAACTGCGAAAAAAATAAAAAAAATTAATAAAAATAGAAAAACTAATTCGGTGTTGTGGGGGGCACCTGTAGTCTCAGCTACTTTGGGCCAAGATTTTGAGGTTGCTATGAGCTATGATGCCATGGTACTCTACCCAGGGGTACAGAGTAAGACTCTGTCTCAAAAAAAAAAAAAAAAAAAGTTCTCCAGTTTAATTCAACCAACACTTTCTGAGCAAAGCACTATGCATGACTCTCAGAGGAATTGAAAGTTAAATTCTGGCTGTACTGGAGGCCCCTGCCACTCTAGTGAGACGGCAGAGGCCAGACATTTACACCACTATGTAATTGCAGGATCCTCAGATGGAAACCACATCTTGGTTGTTATCAGTGAGCTCCCTATTATTTTGTCTTCAGCAGAGAAGACTTGAGAGTTATTTGTGTCCTCTAGGGACATGACCTGCGGAGTGTAGGTTTCTTTTGGTTAGGTATGTTCGCAGGGGCTCCTCAGTCATTTTTTCCAAAAATAGAAATCCAGAGGCTTCAGGATCTTGATTTGGGCAGAACATGAAGGAAAGTACAGTCTGGTCTGTTGTTAAATAAGGGCAGCTGGTTCCAGGATACTGGCACCTTCTCCCAGGGCAAGGTTGACTCATTCACTCAAATAATTTATTTGCAGATGGGAAAGCAAGGAAGGGAAAGAGCCATAATTTACCATGCACCTCATCAAAAATTGTATTTCTTACTAAAAAGAAAGTCTGATTTAACTGAAGCCAAATATTCTGTTCTGGCTGGGGCCCTAGGCAGGGAGAGGAGTTACTGGTCTGCCCTTTAATCAGTTATTATCCCTAGAATGGGTCTTATCCACACATCACAACAGGGGCACAAAACCTTCAATCTACAGCTATGTGTGAGCAGTGGGGTAGATTTCTCCGAAGACTTACAGCCCTAACTACAAGATGAAAGTTTTTATTTCTTAAAGTTTCATCTTTTGCATGCTTTGTTCCCCCTTTCCTACCAAGTGGCCAGTGGGGGAGGTGTTAAGTAGGGGACAGGTGAAGCTAACTGGATCAATTGCTGTCACCTTCTCAGTGAGTGACCCAATTCATCTTTTACAAAAACATATTCGGGAGAACAGGTGGAGGGAGAGGTGGATTAATCATTGCCAGCCGGTGAAAATGGCTGACTTATCTCTGGCTCGGTGAGAAAGTTCAGCTTCAGGACTTTGAACTGTGCATCTGTTGACCAGGTCGGAGGAGCATGGAGTGTGTCTCAGGATGGGCTGGACATTTTGTCCCCAGAAAAATGCCTGAAAACATTTGTTGTGTTGTAAACAGTTAAGCTCACTATCTTCCTCCTGCCACCCCACCCCATTTATCATGTACCCCATAATTATGTACAACTCTTATGTACCCATAAAAACTAAAAGCAAATAAACAACTCTTATGTAACCCCCCAAAACTAAAATTACAGACTGTCCTTACTCTTTTCTTTAACTCCCTTCTCCACAAAGAAATGTTGTTCCCACAACCAGGAAGTAGCCTGTTTCCGCAGGCTCCTCTCCCATCCTCAATCGACCCCTTGCCAAACCATGCTAGGAAACAGTCCTGCTGTTAGAGCTGATTTTTCCCACCAAGAATTAAACTTTGTTGATGGTGTACTACAGAGACAGAGGTGAGGGAAGAATGCTTCCAAAAGTTTGGCCAGGACTATCTAAGGAAGAATCATTCTCCCTTTTGTTGAGTCTATATCCCAAAGGCAAATAAGGGCTGTTTAAGGAGAGAGGGAAGCACAGCTTGAGCTGAGTTTCTATTTCCAAACTAGTGTCCCTCCCTGCTTCGACTCATGGATGCTTTGGAGGAATAAAGACCAGCTGTAGAAGGAGGGAAGGGAAACCAAGCCACTGATCTGGCAGCCATAGCTGGGACTGGTGTGGGGCAGAAGGTCTTCCTTTTCCTTTGAAGACTCAGAAAATCTCAAGCCTCCAGCAAGCAGCCCAGGCCATCATCACGATTTTTTTTAAAACTACAGTTAATAATAGTTTCTTGTGTATTTCAAAATAACTAGAGGAATAGATATTGAATGTTCCCAACACAAAGTAATGATGAAAGTTCATGGTGATGGATACCCCAATTACCCTGATTTGCTCATTACACGTCATATGCTTGTATTAAAATAACACATGTACCCCATAAATATGTACAACTCTTATGTACCCATAAAAACTAAAAGCAAATAAACAACGCTTATGTATCCCCAAAACTAAAATAAAATAACACATGTACCCCATAAATATGTACAACTTTTATGTACCCATAAAAACTAAAAGTAAATAAACTAGGAAAATAAACACAAAAATGTAAAATATAATTTTTAGGTTTCTAGTTATTAAAAAGAAAAAGAAACAGCAGTGTGTATACGCATGCTCATGTATAGTACAGAATGAATATCCTTTGTCCAAAATGCTGAGGACCAGAAGTATTTCAGATTTTGTTCATCATCAGGGGTCATCATCACAATTTTAAAAGTAAAACAAAATAAGGTTCAAGAGCTCTTCAACCCTGGCCAAGTCACTGAAGTCTCTGGTTTTACTTTTGTCAACTGTAAAATGAGATTTGGTGACCTTCATTTTCCTTTCAGCTCTAACATTCCCTGAGTCTGTGGGAATTCCCTGATTCCTGTGAAGATAGCTCTAGAGAAGTGGTATGTGGCTTTTAGTTATCTAACGGAAGTAAATGATTAGTTATTGCCAGAAGGAAAAGATACATGTGGTCATATTTTTAAAAATATTTTTGGCTCGGCGCCTGTGGCTCAAGTGGCTAAGGCGCCAGCCACGTACACCTAAGGTGGCGGGTTCGAATCCCCAGCCCGGCCCGCCAAACAACAATGATGGCTGCAACCAAAAAATGGCCGGGCGTTGTGGCGGGCGCC
>CAUYQV010182828.1:0-14033 GCA_963574575.1 Galagoides demidoff
GCGCCTGTGGTCCCAGCTACTTGGGAGGCAGAGGCAGGAGACTCGCTTGAGCCCAGGAGTTGGAGGTTGCTATGAGCTGTGATGCCATGGCACTCTACCCAGGGGGATAGCTTGAGGCTCCGTCTAAAAAAAAAAAAAAAGAAAGAAAAAGAAAAACCCTCCAACTGAACTTAGATTTCAAAAAATTTATGGTTGAATTTGTTCCCCCATATGCAGAAGTACTTCAGTAAGGAACTGAATACCAAAATTTTTTTTTCTTTAATATTTGCACACACATTGATAAAACTTGTTCATCTTTTTTAGAAGAATTGATTTGACTTTGAAATAAAAACATGTTAGGCAGCACCTGTGGCTCAAAGGAGTAGGGCGCCGGCCACATATATTAGAGGTGGTGGGTTCAAACCTGGCCCCAGCCAAACACTGCAAAAATAAAAGGAAATAAAAGCATGTTGTTTCCAATACTGTATCTACCCAAATTAAGGAAATTCACCCGCTCAGTATTAGTGTCACATTCACAGGGGTATTGCATATATTGAAAAGTAAGTGTATAATAGTTACAAAGTATTCAAATTTAATTTCAGTTTTTGTAGTCAAGTTTCAGAATGCTTTCAATAACAATCAAAATCTTCTGCATACTGAGTCATGTTACAAAAAATATGTGAAGTCCTTATTCACAAATATTCAAAAATATGTGAAGTCCATAGTTTCATAAACTAGAAAGTTATTATAACATTTACAAATATATACCGAACCATTTCAGCCACTGTTCCCATGACACTTTCATCGAATCTGCTTCAGAAAATTGAGCACAAATATTTTCAGTTTGTTTCAAATAGTGCAATGAAACAAATGTTTCCAATATGTATCCTAGAATAAAATAAGGTAACCAAGGAAACATCAGTCTATGAAAATCCCAGTAAATCCATATTTTAATACAGTTAGGCTGGAGTCCTTTCATGATGGAAAGTAATTTTTCATATGTAGGCGAATTCTTTGACAGAAATGTAAAAGATTAAAAAATATGTACACTGTGAATCTGATATATTTTAGGCTATAACATAACAGTCTCTTTTCATGTATTTGTAAATCCTTTGTGGCATAATATGCCAAAAGGATTGGGCAGCATCTCTTATGTCATGCAACTCATGTAAAGCTAAAGAAAAATATTTAATAGTTTTTCAACTTTGAATCAATCTTCGATATTGTTATTTAGGAAGATTTTGTGGTCTATGGGCAATTGTGGCTTAACTGAAGATTATTAACTTTTTGTAAGGTAATTGTTTTAAGTATTTTTCTTGAAATAATTTCTTTCATAATTACATCTAAAATGGTTTTCTTAAGGATCTAAGCCGTTTTATTGCTAACCAAAGTTACAAGTTCAGATGCTGTTAAAAATTTGATTAAAATGTTTTGTAGGACATTTAATTGTGATTTAAGCCACTAATTTCATTGATTTTGTTGTTGGAAGGAACATACTTATCAAATTCATTACATATTTGCTGAAAATATCTCCTTTACACATTGAACAAACTTGCTTTTTCACGTGGCAGTGTTTTATGGTTGCCATTCTTTGTGACTTTGTGACATGTTTTCTTCCAGGTTTTCTTTTTTCTTTATTGATGCAGTCATAGTTCTGTGTCCTTGCTTAATTCCACAGCAGTAATATGCCTTTATTTTAAATTTTAAAATTTGTCCATGATTTTTAAACCAGAAAAAAAATTATATTTCACCTTTGTTACCAATTTGTGATTTATGCGGCTGGCACTACAGCTCATGCTTTCTGAATAATAAACACATCATAATGTTTCATTAGTATACAGGAAGAAATCACTGAACTGAATCAAACTATTGTCCCCAAGAAGAATAGCGATGTGTCTGTGTGTGATACTAGTGATGACACATGAGCCTGACGTATACACTGCAATACCACAGTAAAGTAAAATGTCATCCTACCAAAGCAGTAAAGTTGTGCTTGATGGAAAAACGTTTTACAGTGTATCAGTTTTTAGATTAAAGTTAATTAAAATTTAAAATTCAATCTTGGAATCATGCTGGCTACATTTCAAATGTTTAGTAGCCATATATGGCTAATGGTTACTGTATGAGATGTTTCAGATACATAATTAAGTTCAAAGAGTTAGAAATTTATTTATTCATTTATTTTATTCCTTTGAGTTCACATAACTTTTGCTGTTTGGTTTGAGACAGAGTCTCACTCTGTTACCCAGGCTAGGTATGGCATCAGCCTAACTCAAACTCCTGAGCTCAACCTCAAACTCTTGAGCTCTAGCAATTCTCTAGCCTCAGCCTCCCGAGTAGCTGCCACTGCAGGCATCTACAATGCCCTGCTATTTTTGTTTGTTTGTTTTTAGTAGAGATGGGGTCTTGCTCTTGCCCAGGCTTGTCTTGAACTCCTCAACTTAAGGGATCTTCCTCTCTCAGTCTCCCAGAATGCTGGGATTATACGTGTGAGCCACTGTGCCCCACCAAGTTCAAGTAACTTTTAATTTTCTTTGCCTTTCACTTTAAAATTTAAAAAAAGTAATTAATGTCAGTCTAAAATTTCTTTTCATTATTTCTACCACTTACTGACTAGGGTTTGAGAGTGAATCTTGACACAGGCTTAGCATTAGCAGTTCTGTTCTAGACAGAAAAGGTAGTACAGCTTGGGGAAGGCCTGCACGTGTTTTAGGGTAGGCTCCTTCCTGGCTCTGATTCCTGAGGACTAAGGGTAGGTTTAAAACTTAGGAGTTTGGGGTTTGCATCCTGGCTGACACTTACTACCTTTATGACCTGGGGAAGTTTGCTTTTCTGTGACCTAGTTCCTATTTTTTGGAATGTGATGCTAGTGCCTCTGCCTCCAGAGGTTTGATTAGATGCAGTGGGGAGCTCTTGATAAGCTCTTTTATTTATTTAAGTGGCTTTCCCAGGGCCTGACCTTATCTTCTATGGTATTATATCATTTGGGGAGCAGGGGGTATGTTTTATGATGACCACTGGTGTCCTATGCTCCATTCGAAAGATTCCTTCTTTTATTGCATCAGTAAATCCAGGCTGAGCTAAAAACAAGAAATGAAGGAATAAAATTAAAAAAGCCTTTGGATAATTCAGATTCCCCAGAGAGTTGAGCTAAGATAACATTTTTTTTTTAAGAGACAGAGTCTCACTTTGCCACCCTTGGTAGAGTGCTTTAGCATCACAGCTCACAGCAACCTCCAACTCTTGGGCTTGGGAGATTTTCTTGCCTCAGCCTCTCAAGTAGCTGGGACTACAGGTGCCTGCCACAACACTGGACTATTTTTTGTTGCAGTTTGGCTGGGGCCAGGTTTGAACCCGCCACCCTTGCTATATGGGGCTGGCGTTCTACTCCCTCAGCCATAGGCACTACCTGAAGATAGTATGTTCACTAAATTTCCCTCCATTCCCCACTTCATTTTTTAGTGTGGATTTGGCTCATCCACAACATACTTGTTGAAAAGATACTTGCTCAGGATTATGTCAAGCTAGGTTTCCTTAAAGATGCATTTTAAAAAAGAGCTAAAGTTCTGAGCCTTTAAGCCACTTGAATTAACTGGGGCATCTAACATCTAACTTTAAAATTGTGTCTAACAGCCGTTTGCTGCCTAACAGTGGTCTGCCCAGGGAGGCCAAGAGCAATAAGAGGGGTTAGAAGGAGACTGGGTCTTGCCTTGCCTCCCTGAAAAGCTCTAGGGAAAACAGTAGCCTTTCTGAGGAGAGTGACAGAATGCAGTAGGAAGGGTTGCTGACCCTCTTCTGTCATCTACCAGGCTACTCAAGACAAGCCCAGAACTGACCGAGTGCTGCACATGGTTCCCTGAGTCCTATGTGATCTATCCAACTAATCTTAAGACTCCAGTTGCTCCAGCACAGAATGGAATCCAACCACCCATCAATAACTCAAGGACAGATGAAAGGGAGTTCTTCCTGGCTTCTTATAACAAAAAGAAAGAAGATGGAGAGGGTAACGTTTGGATTGCAAAGTCATCAGCTGGTGCCAAAGGTGAGTTGGCATTGCTGTCCCTTTCACTATTCCCTGTGAGTTCCTGTCATGCTTTGTTCAATGGCATGTTAGATTCTAATGATGGATTTAGATGAATGACTCTATTCTAATCTGAATCGTCAAGGGTGGAGTCCACGCCTAGTTACATAGTTTTAAATGCCCACTTATGCTGCTAGGTCTTTCTCTTTAGCTCTAGATCCATTGACACTCTCCCTATCTCTAAAAGCTGCTTCAAACTGAACGTGTCTGACACAGAACTCTTCATTTCCTTCCAGATTTGCCCAGCCCAGCCTGCTCCTCTTTCAAGCCTGTTCCCGCTTGGTTTATGATCCCTCTATTCACCCAGGCTTTGAAGCTCCCAAACCTGGGATTCATCCTTGACTGCACCATTCTTTGTCATCTACACCTTTGCATTAGCACATCTTGTTAGCTCCATCTGCAAAATACATTCTGATTTAGACTTTTCCTTGGAATTTCCACAGTGCCTTCTCAATAATAGCTCCCATTTTCTCTAGGCTAATTGCAGCACCTGCCCACAGCTACTCATCCTCCTTCCAGACAGACTGACGTTTAAAAAAAAAGAAACGGAAAAATTTAATCTAATCATGTAAGTTCCTGCCTGCTTAAAAGCCTTACCAGCTGGCTTCCTAATGTAATTAGAATAATCTCCAGATTCTGCATCTAGCCTGCACTATTTGACCTTTGCCTGTATCTCTGATCTCATCTTTTTTTTTTTTTTCTTGAGACAGAGTCTCACTATGTTGCTCTGGGTAGAGTGCTGTGTCGTCACAGCTCACAGCAATCTCAAACTCTTGGGCTTAAATGATTCTCTTGCCTTGGCTTCCCAAGTAATTGGGACCATAGGCACCCACCACGACACCAGCTATTTTTTTTAATTGAATTTGTCATTGTTGTTTAGCAGGCCAAGGCTGGGTTTGAACCTGCCAGCCTCAGTGGCTGGTGCCGTAACCACAGCACTATGGGAGCTGAGCCCTCATCTTCTATTCTCAGCCTTCTTCGCTGTACTGTACCCACAAAGACTGCCTCATGTCCCTCCAATACTCTGCATTTGTCTGTGTACCTGGAATGTGCTTATGCGGATTGTTTTCTGTTCCTCTCAGCTCAGATGTTGCCTCCTCAGAGACGCCCTTTCTG
Source organism: Galagoides demidoff (assembly GCA_963574575.1). Taxonomy (NCBI): domain Eukaryota; kingdom Metazoa; phylum Chordata; class Mammalia; order Primates; family Galagidae; genus Galagoides; species Galagoides demidoff. The sequence continues at coordinate 5,177 of CAUYQV010182828.1, forward strand.
ATAAAGTAACCTCTTTGCCCATTGCTTTCTTTCCCTTGCTCTGTTCTTCTTGCAGTAACCTCTTCTTAGGACTGGATTACTTATTTGTCCATCCATCTCTCTATACAAACACAGACTTTGTGTCTTGTTCATCCTTGGACCCTCCTCAAATAATAAATACGTGTGAATGAGTGCATTGAAGAAGTGAGGTTTATATTATTAAGACAGGCTTGAAGTAATGGCAATGCAGTGAGTACATTAGCAGTCTCTCTCTGTGACAACCATCATTTGCTCTTTAAAAACCATTCTATTTTGAGTTTACTTCTTTTATTGCCTGGGAAGGCTATCTGGTCATGGGTACTCATTTCTATTCCTGGTCCGGTGGACCTTACCTTCTTTTCCACCACCCGTGAGACAGAAGGGCATTACCTGGAATCTCCTGAAGGAGGGAAAATTGGACTCCTGCTACAAGTCAGGGGTACTTCACCTACTTCTCTCTCCTGCCTTGTGATCTATTCTTAAGTAATGTCCCCTAGTTTGGTTCTAAAGATAAAAGGAGGAATTGGCAGAGGAAATAAACATTCATGACATTCCAGATTCCTTCTGTGGATTTGGACTTAACAGTCAGAACGGTCACTGGGAGGACACCTGGGTAGTCCCTTGATCCTCCCCAAGGCAAGAAGACTTAGAGGGACACCAAGCAGCTGGGGAGGGAGGGTAAAGACAATAAATGGTAAACAGAGAATTTTGCTATCGAACAAACAAAAGAAAGAAAACAAGAGTGATCTGTCACAAGGACATTTACTGCTACATTACACGTAAGGGCAAAATATTATTTAGAAACAATCTCACTGTCCAGTAACCAGTAAACAAATGTATAATTAGTTTACATCCATACAATGGGATATTTTTCTGCCACTAACATTAATTGTGATGCTAACACTAGAAACACTGAAAATATTGACAATGCAAAGTAAAAAAGAAAATATGAAATGAGTTCACTGTGATGGAACCAGGCTTTGCCCATATTGTAAAGAAAGATAATAGCGAAAAAATAAAAATAACTATGTCGGGAAATAAGACAATGGGTAACTTGTCCATTTCACTTCATTGCCATGTTTTTTAAATAGCTGTAGTTTTTAAAAGTTATGAAAATATAGATACTTTCTTATTTTCCCGTTATTTTTCCAACCTACTAACATGGAGTATATTCATTTTCAGTAAGAAATAATTTACATAAGGACATAGCACAAGAGAAATAAGGTGGGAGCATATGGGAGGCAATGGGGTTAGGTTATGTAGAGTAAGACATCCATGGATGATAGGGATAGTTTGAAGACATTAGCAGGAAAGTGATGTTTTAGAGTGATTATTCTAAAAGTAGTTTGAAAAGTGCTATAGAAGAGGGGAGATTAAAGTCTGAACTTAAGAATTGGCAAGTGAAAATAAAGAGGAACCAAAAATCTGAGTGTGACTTCCAAGGGCGATGAAACAGAATGAGTCATGTGTGTAGGGAAAGGGAACAAGAGAGCTTTCCAAGTAGATTTGCAGTTTCTTGTTCAAGAGGCTAAGCAGATGGTGGAACAAGTGACAGAAACAGGGTAGTTGAGAGGGGGTTGATTTTTAGGAAAGATGGATCTTTGAATTAATGAACTGAATTGAGATGAAAGCATGAGACCTAACTGGAGATAAACTACAAATCTAAAACTCTAAAACATACAGGTGAAAAGCCACATGGTTCTAGAAAAGTGAGTTCAGTAGTGTTGTAGGATAGGACATCAACACAGAAAATCAATTGCGTTTTTCAATACCAATCTTGAAGATATGGAAACCAAAGTCAAAAACATAGTATCACTTATAATCACTGCAGAGAACATGAGATGCTTAAATATTAACTTAATAAAACAGGTACAGGCTCTGTATGCTGCAAATTACAAAATGATTTTGGAAGAGGTCAAAGGAAACCTGAAGAAAAGGGCAGACATATCGTATCCATGGATTGCAGCGAGGGAAGATGTCTTTTTGCCCCAAAGTGGTCTGTAGGTTTATTATCATTCCTATCATGTATCAGAAAGGTTTTTATTTAGAAAGAAAGCCGTTTCTAAAATTCATACAAAAAAGCGCAGGTCCTAGAATAGCTTAAATGATCTTGATCAAGAGAAGAATGAAGAGGAATTAATTACTCTACGTGACATTAAGGCAAACTGTAGCACCCAGTACGCTGTTGTTGTGGAGCAACAGAAACATAAATCAACGGAACACATTAGAAAACTCAGAAGTAGACCTAAACAAATATGTCCACCTGATTTTTGACAAAGGTACAAAAGCCATTCAATAGAGGAAGGGTACAATTTCCAACAAATGGTGGGGAATGAAGTGGATACCCAGAGACAAGGAATGTCTGAACATAAACCTCACCCATCACACAAAAACTACCCCAAAATGGATTGGAAACTTACATGTGAAATGTAAAATTATAAACTTTTTGGAAAAATACAGGAAATAGAGCTTGGCAGAGACTTCTTAAACTTAACACCAATGGTATAACTCATTGAACCTCATCAAAATAAAACTTTTGCTTTGTGAAACACCCCATGGGTATAAAAAGATGCACTGCAGACTGGAAAAAAGAATTTTTAAACCATTTATATGACATCAGGAAATACAATAATATCTCAGGGTATAAAAATCAATGTCTACAAATCAGTAGCCTTTGTATATGCCAATAACAGCCAAGTTTAGGAGCAAATCAAGGACACAGTTCCCTTCACAGTAGCTTCAAAGAAAATGAAATACTTAGGAATAAGAAGTGAAAGATCTTTTCAAAAAAGAATTATGAAAGCCTAAGAAAAGAAATTGCAGAAGACACTAACAAAGGGAAAAACATACCGTGCTCTTGGCTGGGAAGAATCAACATCGTCAAAATGTCTCTTCTACATAAAACAACGTACAGATTCAATGCAATCTCCATTAAAATACCAACATCATATTTTGAAGAACTGGAAAAAATAGCACTTCGTTTTGTATGGAACCAGAAAAAAAATCCATGTAGCCAAGGCTATTCTTAGTAATAAAAAGAAAGTCGGAGGCATCACCCTTACCAGACTTCAGGCTGTGTTAAAAGTCCACAGTAATAAAAGCAGCATGGTATTGGCACAAAAATAGAGACATACATATATAGAACAGAATAGAAAATGAAGAGATAAAGCCAGTCTCTACTTGCCATCTGATCTTTGATAAACCAAACAAAAGCAAACAGTGGGGAAAAGAATCCCTATTCAACAAATGGTGCTGGGAGAACTGGAAAACCACATGTAAAAGACTGAAACTCGACCCACACCTTTCACCACTTACAAAAATTGACTCAAGATGGTTAAGAGACTTAAATCTAAGACACGAAACAATAAAAATCTTAGAAGAAAGTGTGGGGAAAATTCTTGATGATCTTGGACCGAGGACATATTTTATGACAAAGACTTTAGCAGCTATTGCAACAATAACAAAAATTAACAAATGGGACTTAAGCCGAAAGCTTCGCACAGCTAAGGATACAACAAGTAAAGCAAAAAGACAACCTTCAGAATGGGAAAAGTTATTTGCAGGGTATCAGTCTGACAAAGGATTGGTAACTGGAATCTACAGAGAACTCAGATTAACAGAAAAAGAGTAAACAGTTCCGTTTACCTCTGGGCAAGAGATATGAACAGAACCTTCTCTGACAAAGACAGACAAATGGCTAACAAACATTTGAAAAAATGTTCATTGTCCCTGATCATCAGAGAAATGCAAATCAAAACCATCCTGAGATATCACCTAAGCCCAGCGAGAATATTCTATATCATAAACTCTCAAAGCTACAGATACTGGCATGGATGTGGAGAGAAGGGAACACTTCTGCACTGCTGGTGGGGCTGCAAACTAATATAATCTTTTGGAAGGAAGTATGGAGAATCCTCAAAGAACCCAAATTAACCTGCCATTTGATCCTGCAATCTTGTTATTGGGCATCTACCCAGAAGAAAAAAAATCTTTTTATCATAAGGACATTTGCACTAGACTGTTCATCGCAGCTCAGTTTACAGTCACTAAAACATGGAAATAACCTAAATGCCCATGAACCCAAGAATAGATTAACAAACTGTGGCATATGTATACCATGGAATACTATACAGCCACTAAAAAAGATGGGACTTTACATCTTTTGTATTAACCTGGATGGAGGTGGAACACATTCTTAGTAAAGCATCACAAGAATGGAGAAGCGAAAATCCAGTGTACTCAATTCTAATATGAAGGCAGTAGATGAGCTAATACAAGGGTACAGGTAGGGGAAAAGGGAGTGGGTAGAGGGAAGATGGGAGGGGGATGGAGGGTCATGGTGTTTGGCACACCTCTTGGGAGCAGGACACAACTGCAAGAGGGACTTTACCTAACAACTGCAATCAGTGTAACCTTATTCTTTGTACCCTCAATGACTCTCAAACAATTAAAAAAAAATTTATATGACAAAATACTCAGATCTAGAATATGCATAGAAACAACTTTCAAAACCTAACAGTAAATAACAACAGACACACAGTCCAGTTAGAAAATAGGCAAAAAATATGGAACTATATTTTATTGAAGAGGCTGTACAGATGGAAAATAAGTAAATGAAAAGATTTTCCATATCATTAACCATTGGGGAATGCAAATTGAAACCACGACAAGCTGTCACTACACTTGCATTATAATGACCCAAATAAGAAATGACAACAGGAAAGGATTCGTACTTGCTGGCCAGGATCTAGTGGAACTGGATCATGCTTACACCTGCCGGTGGGAATGTAAAATGGTACAGACGCTCTGCAAAAAAGTTTGGCAATTTTTCATAAAACTAAACATGTAACTACCTATAATGCAGCAATTGTACACTCTTGGACATTTGTCCCGGAGAGATGAAAACATATTCCACACAAAAACCTGTACCTGAAGCTTTGTTTTTAATAGCCCCAAACTGGAAAGAGCCCAGATGTCCTTGAAGGAGTCAGTGATTAAACAAACTGGTGAACTGATGCTGTGGAATACTACTTAGCAGTAAAAAGAGTGAACTGTGAAGCTCGGCGCCTGTGGCTCAAGTGGCTAAGGCACCAGCCACATACACCTAAGGTGGTGGGTTCGAATCCAGCCCAGACCTGCCAAACAACAATGATGGCTGCAACCAAAAAATAGCCGGACGCCTGTGGTCCCAGCTACTTGGGTGACTGAGGCAGGAGACTCGCTTGAGCCCAGGAGTTGGAGATTGCTGTGAGCTGTGAAGTCACAGCACTCTACCCAGGGGGACAGCTTGAGGTTCTGTCTCAAAAAAAAAAAAAAAGAGTGAACTGTGAGCCACACAACTTTCTTAGATGAATCTTCAGAGAATTGTGCTGAGTAGGAAAAGAAAATCCCAGAAGATCACATACTGTATAATTCTATTCATATAACATTTTCAAAATGACACAATTATAGAAATGGAAAGCAGATTAGTAGTTGTCAGGGAGGGAGATGAGCGTAGCTTTAAAAGGGCACATGAGGGGTCTGGGTAACAATGGCACCCTTGAAAAAGGAAAAAGATAGTTGCAAATCATCTATCTGGCAAGGGATCTGTCTCCAGAATGCATTAAAGAACTCATAACTCAATAATAAACATATGGTTAATCCAGTCAAGAAATAAACCAGGAGTCTGAGTAGACATTCTCCAAAGAAGACAATAAATCACCAAGAAGCACAGGAAAACATGTTCTGCATTATTTGTCATTAGAGAAATGAACATTGAAACCACACGTGATACTACTCCACAGCCACTAGGATGGCCATAATTAAGACTGATGATAAAGGTTGTGAGGATGTGAAGAAATTGGAATCCTAGAACATAGCTGGTGGGAATGTAAGATGGTGCAGCCACTTTGAAATACAATTTCGTAATTTCTCAAAAAGTTAAAGGTAGCATTACCGTATGGTTCAGCTGTTACACTTTTGGGTTTATTCCCAAGACAATTGAAAATATAGATCCACAAAAACTTGTATCAAATCTTAACAGCAGCATCAGTAATAAGGCTGAAACAACAATAGAAGCAATCCAAATATCCATCAGTAAATGAACAGCCTCGTTCTTTCATTCATAGAAAGGAATGAAGTACTGATACGTGAAGCAACATGGATGAACCTTGAAAACTTTGCATTAAGTGAAATTAGCCAGACGTGAAAGGCCACATACTATACGGTTCCATTTATATGAAATGCCCAGAAGAGGTAATCCATAGGTAGAGACAGAAAGTAAATTAGCAATTGTCAGGGGCTGGGGTGAGGAGAATGGGTAATAACTGTCTCTCCCCAAAAACCTTGTATCCAAAAATGTTCTAAAATCAGACAGTAGTGATACCTGCAAAACTCTTGAATATGCTAAAACCCATTGCATTGTACATTTTAAAAGGGTGAACTTTATGGTATGTAAGTTACATCTCAGTTATACTGTTAAAAGGGATATGACATCATTTACTTAATGTTACTGGACAATTTGAATGTATCCAATTTTGTCTATTATGCTACAGGGAACATATTTGTACATATGTCTTTATGTCCTAACCTTCCTGGTATTTCTGAAAGTTTTAGCATTGGAAGTGATTTATTGGCAAGGCAGTGTACAGTCTGTATAGTGGTAGCCAGTGACCAATAGTAGAGTGGTGTTTAGAGTGCTTAGACACTTTCAATACCTGTAAAACTGAAATTTCATGGGTGTAGCCTGTCAAGCTAGTGTTGACAATCCTACCTGGGAAAACAGTCGGATAACAACTGTGGGCGCTCTGTGGGCAGAGCAGAGAATGAGAGAGATTGGAGGAGGGTAGGGAGGGAGAAAGAAAAGAATGGGCAGGCCAGTAAAAGCCTCCTGTGGGTTCTTTGCTGTTTCCTTTCTGCCTTTGTGTAGAGCTTTTCCTCTTGGTTTGAACTGGACTCATTTCTGTTTTGCTTTTGCCCTGTTAGGTGAAGGCATTCTCATCTCCTCCGAGGCTTCAGAGCTTCTCGATTTCATAGACAACCAGGGCCAAGTGCACGTGATCCAGAAATATCTTGAGCACCCTCTGCTTCTCGAGCCGGGTCACCGCAAGTTTGACATTCGGTAATGTGTCAATGTCCATAGCTCTTGTTTTTATTCATCTGAAAAAAATACAGTGGTGTATGGTGAGGAGGGGAAATGGAATATGAGGAAGTATTTGACTGTGATTAAGTTATTATCAAAATTGAGTACAGCTCACTGGAATGGAGCATCAGCTCCTAACGTTGTGTTTTCCTTTTTACTAAGAGTGTGGATTTTTTTTTTCTTTTAATATTTTCTTTCATGAAAATGACTTGTGGTTTCAATGAGAAGTGTATAAATGCATGGGCCTGGTTTACCGAACATGCTAAGAAATGTTCGTAGAACACATAATTCATATGTAACAGATTGCGTGCCCTGTCAAATAATTTGTCTTCACTTCATTATTTGTGTCTCATTCTTTATCGATTTCATGAACACACCTCAGGCTTTTGGATTTTAAGTTTCTGAGCAAAGGACCTGGCATGGAGAAAGAAGATGTGTGGTGCTTTATAAAACAGAACAACCCTCTCTGCCCGGCTCATCCCCAACCTTGCTATTATCTCCTTATCTAGGCTCTGTCTCCTTGATTTCTTTATAACTTGCTGCTTCTTCAACATCAGTACTAGGTCAAATCAGCTTCAGGATGTTTCTTACTAAAAAAGCAAATGGGCTTGGTGCCTGTAGCTCCTTTAAGTGGCTAGGGTGCCAGCCACATACACCATAGCTGGCGGGTTTGAATCCAAGCTGGGCCTGCCAAACAACAATGACAGCTACAACCAAAAAAAATGGCCGGGGTGGTGGGCGCCTGTAGTCCTAGCTGCTTGGGAGGCCAAGGCAAGAGAATCAGTTAAGCCCAGGAGTTTGAGGTTGCTCTGAGCTGTGACAGCCATGGCATTCTACCTAGGGTGACGACTTGAGACTGTGTCTCAAAAAAAGAAAAATAAAATAAAAGAGCAAACATGACAATTGGAGGTTTTACAGGTTAACTATAAAAACCAACCCATCTAGGCTCAGCACCTGTACTCAGTGGTAGGGCGCTGGCCACATACACCAGAGCTGGCAGGTTCAAACCCGGCCCAGGCCTGCTAAACAACACTGACAACTACAACAAAAAAAATAGCTGGGCATTGTGGTGGCTGCCTGTGGTCCCAGCTACTTGGGATTCTTAAGAGAATCACTTAAGCCCTCGAGTTTGAGGTTGCTGTGAGCTGTGATGTCACAGCACTCTACCAGGGGTGACATAGGGAGACTGTCTAAAAAAAAAAAAAAAAACCCCAACCCAGCTAAATCTCTTCAAAATGATGGATGGATCAAAGACTCTATTATTTATGGTGAAATGTTTTGTTGGCCTTGTTATAGTGATAACACTATCTCAGCTGAATTGTGGTTTGCCTGATAGAATTTTGGAACCTCCCTCCTTCTCCTGTTCCCCCTATCCAAATTCTCCCATACTCCAAAAGAAGTCAAGGTGTGGCGACTTTAATATATTATGTAGAAACTTTGGATGACTTGAGTAAAACAGTGTTTTTATTGATTTGCAGAAGCTGGGTCTTGGTGGATCATCAGTATAATATCTACCTCTATAGAGAGGGTGTGCTCCGGACTGCTTCAGAACCATATCATGTTGATAATTTCCAAGACAAAACCTGCCATTTGACCAATCACTGCATTCAAAAGGAGTACTCAAAGAACTATGGGAAGTATGAAGAAGGGAATGAAATGTTCTTCCAGGAGTTCAATCAGTACCTAACAAGTGCTTTGAACATTACCCTAGAGAGTAGT